>VMDO01021946.1:0-34410 GCA_007922755.1 Pedetes capensis | reverse complement strand
TTTAAGTGAAACTAGTTTTAAAAAAAGCCTGAAAACTATTATTGTGAGCTTTAAGTTTTCCATGACTGTGATATCTAATATTTTTTAAAGAGAATGCACAATATATATGGGATCTCTACTCCTGTTTATATCTTTCTCTCCAATTGCAATAATTTTAACAGGAAAACCAGTACTCAGAAAACTAAAATGTGCTATTTTTCATTATGTAAATAATATCCCCTTCAGAGTGTTTGGGGTAAATAAAAGTAGGACTATCCATTAAGTACAAAAATACACACAGCAAATACTTTGAAATCTGTGAAACCAGAAGAAATACTGTGGAAAATTAGAGGTGAATTTCTTAAAACCCAATGTAAGCTTTCTTCCATTTTCAGCCATGTCACAGTAACTGATTCTAGATCTACCTTTCCATTGTGCAAAACTATACATTGAATAAAACATAAAATACATTTAGTTTTAGATGGCAGATGGCAAAGCCACTAGCAACTAGTCCTTAAGGAAAAAGTAGACCATAGAGTAGACCAAAAGTAGACCAAAGTAGAGTGGCTGTAAGATCAGCCTGACTTTGTTCTAGAATCCCATTCTGGTACAGAACAAGATGATAAAGATTAAACAGATCACCATGGTTTCACTGAACAGGAAGTAGTGACTGCACGTGGCAATAAGAAATGGGAGCATTTCTGAATAGGAGCCTCATAGTTTTTCTTTTGCCAAGTACTAAATTGCCTTTGGAAAGGGAAGAAATTTGAAATGTTTGCCAAGGAACAGTTGTCAGAGAGCTGTGAGCTGAATCATAATTCTAGAGGTGAAATCACTTAGTGATGTGGTAGTTCCAAAAATGGAGAGATTGTACTAAGCACTCCAGGCATTCAGTTAAGACTCCAGAAAAGACACATGTTAAGTGTAGCACCCTAAAGTCAGGGATACTATAGACCTACTCTGGAAAAGAAATAAGATAAACCCACAAAATATAAAACACAAAAGGATCAAAATGATTCAATTGCTTTCCAAAAAAAAGTCAACATTCTTTACATAAAGAACAATGTAGAGACTATCATCAACATGACATCCACAGTATCTAGTATAATTGTTTTAGACATATTAAGAGATAGGACTTGCAATAAAAAAGTTATTAGTAACAATTCTAAAGATGACAGAGGTTTTGAAATTATCAAACAAGTTTATATATTTGGAGGTAGAAAAATTTAAAGTAATAATGCTTTATTTCTTTCAAAACTTATTTTCAAAATCTACCAGTCAGTTCCAAAAAACTCAACAAACTTCAAGTAATATAAACACAAAAAACCTGCACATATCATCTTAGTTAAATTCTTTAAAAGAAAGATATAATAAAGGCCAGTGAGGAATGTCAAAATATCAATAGAAGAAAGAAAGGTGTTACCTAAAGGGGAAAAATCTTTACTGACTCTCAGAAAAAAAAAAGTAATTGGAAGTCAATGGGCATTTTTTAAATGTTGAAAGAAAGCTGTCAAACTAGAACCACGCTCACATATGAGTGCACAAGTGTGGTGCACACATGATATCCCAATTTAGGAGACAATGGCAAGAGGATGGCAAGTTTGAGACCAGAGGCAGTCTGCGTAATTTAGCAAGACCCTGCCACAAAAAGTAAAAAAAAACTGGGCTGGGCTGCAGCTCAGTGGTACAACACTTGCAAAGCATGCAAGCCGGAGACCCTGGGTTCAACCCACAGTACCACAAAAAAAAAAAAAAAAAAAAAAAAAAAAAAAAAAAAAAAAAAAAAAAAAAAAAAAAAAAAAAAGAAAGAAAAGAAAAGAGAGAAAGAAAGCTGTCAAACTAAAATTGTATGTCCAGGAAAATTATTCTTTAAAATTAAAGTAAAATAAAGAATTATTAAAATATTCAAAATCCAAGAAAGGCAGACACCAACAGATTATGCACTAAAAGGAAAGTTAGTGAAAGTTTTATAGTCTAAAGGACATTAACCTAGGTGAAACTTGAGGTAGTCAATTTTATGTGTTAACTTGACTAGGCTATGTGTCTAGCTGTTTTTTCTTTGTCAAGCATATTCTGAATGTTGGTATGAAGTTATTTTGTAGAAATTACTAATGTTTACAATATGTTGATTTCAAGTAAAGCAGATTACCCTCCACTATGGGAGTGAGGCTCATTCTTCAGCTGACAGTCTTACGAGCAAAAAGTGAGGTTTCTTGAAGAAGAAATTTTACCTCAAATCCATAATATAGTAATATTGTCTGAGTTTCCATCTTCTGTTGGCCCATTGCACAGTCACATGAACCAATCGTATAAAACCCCTTTGCCTGTCACCATGCCCTCCCCCTACATACATATACGTAGTAGTAAAACTGGTTCTGGTTCTTTGCAGAACTCCACTGATACAAAGCTCTTTTATACAGGAAGAAAATAAGATGAGACACATGGTAAATGTATGGGTAAATATAAAGCCTTTCTCTTCGGTATATATTTTAAATTATGTAGTTGACTAGTTAGTTCTATTTCAGTTTTAGTTGAAGAAGCTTCTAAAGTACTGATCAACTTGTAGATAACAATTATAACTCTAAGAAAAATATCAGCAAAAATTCATAGGAGTCCTTTAGAAAATAAATAAAAATTAACAAAATAGGTAGAAAGCAAGACCTGAAAATAATAGTCAACATGGAGAATAGTTTTGTTTTACCCTGTATATCCCAAGGACCAAAAACAATTTCAAATACTATCTGAGGTCTGAAGGAATGGAAGAGTTATGGGAAATATAGGGATTAAAGAGTGGGGGATAAATCTTATCAATGTGAGAAACAGAGAAGAGGATTCTGACACACTTGTGTAAGCTCCATAATTACTCGGCCAATCATGATCCAGGAATGTGTAAGACAGAGAAAGCAAGCTAAAGAGCAGGAGGAAATAAACTGTACTGAGAGTTGAGCTCCATGAGGCAGTACAGTTTGAGTTGAACCAAGTTCATTTTCACCTGAAACAAAAGTATTAACACCTCACAGTTATCAAAGAATCTATAGCATTGCATTCATGGTGTTTGTTGTTGTTGTTAGGTGTCATAGAGTGGGTGTCTGATTTATAGCGACCCTATGAACAACAGGTGAAACAGTATTGCTAGTGTTTCTCCGCTATTCATGGGGTTTTCAATGGCTGATTGATTTTTGGGAGTGAGTTGCCAGGTTCTTCTCCCAAACCTACAGCACCTGATGTTCCCAGGTGGTCTCCCATCCAAGTGCTAACCAGGCCTAATCCGGCTTAGCTTCATGAGATCTGACAGGATCAGATACCACAGTGGTACAGCTGCAGGCTTCATAGTGTTTACAATTCAGTTAAAAAAACTAGTATGCAAAGAATTAGGAAAATGCAGCCCATTCTCTAGAGAAAAGATGATTTATAGATGTCAGTCTAGAAATGACTGAAGTTTTAGATATAGCAAAAGTAGTAAAGCAATTATTCAACTACGCTCAATGAAATTAAGAAACATCTCATATTATATGAAAAGACAGAAAGGCTCACCAGAGAAATAAAAAATAAAAAAGAAAGAAATCCTAGCACTTAGAAATATAGTCCCTGATATTAAACAGTACATGGGATTCATAGCAAATTTGGCATGACAGCTCATATTCAGTAACCTGAGGAATATAACAACATAAATTATCCAGAAGAGAGGAAAAGAGGAAAACAACAAAACTTTAGGGACACATGATAATATCAAAGAGTTTCCAAAGCACATATCCAAAAGGAAAGAAGCAATTGGAGAAAATTGAGAATAAAAATCAAGACAGATTTCTCAAATTTTGTAAAAATACACTAGTAAATTCAAATCTTGTTGTTGTTAGGTGTCCTCGAGTCAGTGTGCGACTCATAGTGACCCTACCAACAAACAGGCAAAACAGTAAACAGTATTGTTAGTGCTTCTCTGCTATTCACAGGGATTTCATTAGTTGATTGGGTTTTTTGGGGGGGAGTGGGTTGCCAGGTGCTTCTTCCAAGCCTACAGCACCTGATATTCCCAGGTGGTCTCCCATCCAAGTATTAGCTAGGTCCAACCCTGCTTAGCGTTTGACATCTGACAGGATTGGACACCACAGTGGTATGGCTGCAGGCAAATTCAAATCTTAGACACATATAAGAAGGAAATGAGCATCTATACTTCTGAATTAAATACTCACAGATTTATCTATCATTGTTTCAAATTGGAAAGACTCAAATGATATTAACAGCAGTTTGGATACACAGAATATATTATATACATACAAGAGAATATAATCAGAAATTTAAAAAACACTGTTTATAAACACAACAACAAAGGAGAATTTCCATAGACATTATAAGCCCAATGGCAGATACAAGTAAATTTTATATGTTTTTATTTATATGAGTTTCCAATCAGTATTGCTCTGCAGTAAAAGAATTAGAAGTGTTTGCTGCTAGGCAAAGGTAGGCATGAAAATATTCATCTTCATATAGGTATTGACATAGCAAAGTGTACTCCAGTGAGTATATTTGTCAAAGTTGTAAATCCATAATAATTAAAATGTGTGAATTTCTCTGTAGAAAAAAAACAGAAAGAAATTAAAAGGAAATAAAAATTGAAAGATAAACAGGTAAGATAATTAATTGGTTCTTGATTAGCTTTAATAATTAATGAAGATAATATCATGATAATAATAATAATCACTTTGTACTTTAGTGATTCTATTGCCTAAATTAGATACTAATAGTTTGTGGTATAGTTTTTTAAATGACTCAGTTGAGTTGGGAGAAATTTCTTTGATCTTTGGGTGTGGCATTGATCATGTCATTTCTCTGCTGCAGAAAGATGTCATAGAATCAATACACATTCTTCCTGACCTATAAATGGACATTAAATATTTCATTAATCCATTAAAGATATATATTTTAAGTAACTAGTAAGTGCTTGACAAACTGACAACGAAAGTACAAAAAATTGCAAAACAGCTTCTCTCTAAGGTCTCAATCAATTCTTGCTATTGTTTGTTCAGACTCTGGTAATAAAATATAGACTGAATCACTTATAAGCATCAGACACTTATTCTCACAATTCAAAGGATAGAAAGTCCAAGTTCAAGTCGCCGTCAGATTCAGTGTCTGGTGAGGGTCTTCTGCTCCTCACTTTGCCCTCACAGGATGGAAGGGGCATAGTGGCTGGCTCTCTGCAGAATCTTTTATAATAGCATCACTTGCAGGCATGAGGGCTCCATTCATTGTCCTATCATCTTGCCAAGGCTCCAACTCCTAACACCATCACCTTGGGTATCAAGACTTAAGCATATGAATTTTGAAGGAGCACAAACATTCAGACTACCTCAATATTAAATGAAATAAAACAAGCAAACTTCTATTATCACGCTTGACATAAGAATATGTACTACCTAAATGTCCAATAGTTGGGATTTAGCTCAGTTGGTAGAGCGCTGCTCTGCAGTCTCTGAGGTCCCAATTTTGATTCCCAGCACCACAAAATGGGAGAAGGACGTGGCAATCGACTCCCAAGGCAATCCCGAAACAGCCATTGAAAACCCTATGAGGGTCACTATGAGTTGGACTCATCTGAGCTGCTTCCCCAGCCCTTTCTTTTGTTATTTTTTTGTCTTGAGATAGTGTCTCATTAAATTACGTATGTTGCCTCTGGCCTCAAACTTGTGACCTTCCTGCTTCTGCCTCCTGAGTTGCTTGGATTACAGGCTTGTGCCATCAGCACCAGCCAGACTTTTACTTTTTATGGTCTCTAGGAGAATTAGATAAAAAATATAGATATATATTTAGAGAAAAATATATTTGCATGCAATGTCTTCCTTACAGTTCAGAGGAATTTGTTTTATGAAGTTGTTTTATGAGGACCAAGAAGGATGCTTAGAAATCCTTAGTATAAAGGACATGTGTCAATAAGTAATATATATGCATAAGCAATCTAAGCAAAATGTTGTGCTGTAAGTAGATGATTTAAAAAATCCCTCCAGAAAGAGAAAGTTTACTGATAAATTGCCCTGAATGATCAAAATCACAATCAATGTGCTTACTATGAAAATTGCAGTGGATAATATGGAAAGTATTTTGCTTCACTGAAAATGTATAAGTCTCTTGGTTACTTTATGTTAATTTAAAAGCTGAAGCTAGGTATGGTAGTGCTCTTTGTAATCCTGGTGACGTGGGAGGCAGAGGTAGGAGAATCACAGGTTCCAGACCAGAGGTAGCCTGCACAATTTACCAAGACCTAGTGTCAATTTAAAAAGTAAGAAAAAGGCTGGAGGTGTAACTCAGTGGCAGAATACTTGAAAAAGTACGCATGGGGCCTTGGGTTCAGCCCCCTAATACCACAAAAAATTGAAGAAGGAAATAAATAAATAAATAAATAAATAAATAAATAAATATTGAGAAAAATCTAAGAAGTATTATGACATATTGGATTCTAGAACTAGATTTCTTGTGCTCTAAATATGAGTTTTAATAATTATTAGCTCTAAGTCCTAAGCTGTTTTCTCTGTAAAATGAGACTAAAAATAATAGTACCTACCATATGGTGATTTTTGAGGATTAAATTAGCTAATACTGTAAAGCATTTAGAATGATTTATGGAATTACTAAAGGATATATAAGTGGTTCCTGAATTAAATTTTAATGATGTTTTTGTTGTTAGGTGCCATCGAGTCAGGTCACCTCAGTGACTCTATGTATACAAATGAAATAGTACCTGACATTGTGCCATGCTTGGCCTTATTGTCAGTGCTTTTCTATTATTCATAGGATATCAATGGCTGAATTTTTTTGGGAGTGGGCTGCCAGGTCTTCCTCCCAAGCCTACAGCACCTGGTAATCCCAGGCATTCTCCCGTCCAATAACTAGTCACTCTTAGCAACTGAGATCTGACAGTTTCATGTGCTAGAGTGGTATGACTGCATGCATAGAATAATTTATAACTTTTGAAACTATATAAGTAAATCCTGAACTATAGAATTATCATTTGAGATAGAATAAAGAGTTGTGTAAAATCACTGATTAAAGCGAAAGAGTACACAAGCAGTTAGTTTGAGATACTGTATTTACAGCCACAAATTGCTTTAATAAGCCATTGAAAGTATAAAATGAGGAGTTTTAAAAAACTCTTTCTATTTAAATCCCTGTGGTTTTACTTCCACAGCTAATATCTGAACTACTAAAGCATGTATATTTTAAGATTAGCCTGCTTGATGTCTTTTATAAATGTCTAAATTACAGACTCTGCAGCCATAGAACCCTGGCATCTTATCTTGCCTAATCCAGGACACTAAGCAGGGTTGTCCTGGTGAGTCCTTGGATGGGATACCTCCTGGGAATACCATGGGCTGCAGGATAGAGAGAAGGACCTGGAAACCAACTCTCAAATCAGTCTGCCATGGAAAACCCTATGAACAGCAGAGAAGCACTGACTTAGTGCTGGGCATGGTACAGTGTTGGAGAGTGTTCTGTTGTGTGGTACATAGGGTTGGTATGAGTCAGAACTGACTCAACAGCTCCTAGCAACAACAACTACAAGGAAGAACAATGGATAGAGGTAGGATAAGAAGATTTTGTATGATCCCAATGGTAGGCAATAGTAAAATATAAAGAAACAACAAGATGAAAATTGAAAAAGAATTAAAAAAAAAAGAGAGAGAGAGAAACAAAAGAAAAAGTTCCTGTCTGTTGTTTATGTACAAACCTAGGTGGAACTGGTATTATTTGGGGCACTTCAGAGGGCAAAATGTTTGCTATTCACAGATATTTGAGTCTCTCACCTGGTCTTATAGAATTAAATGCCTCTGTTTGCAATTATTTTTTATATCATAGTAATTTGCATAAAATATTAATTGAATATTTTATATACACTGGGTGCTATACAAGAAGTTAAGTATATAAGAATGCTGCACATTCTGTCTCTGACCTTGTGTTGACTTTAGGTTAAAGGAAGAATGTCTCATATAGTTAGGTAAGTTGGAAAGACATAATTACTATGATAAAGTAATGAAAAAAATTGCCAAGGAAACAAAGAAAGAACAATTGAATTTAAAAGAGCAGAATCAAATATAGGTTTATTGTTATTTACATTGTTGGAATTTTATCTGGCTAGGTATATTCTACCTTTTAAAATGTTTAGTTCTATGTTTTTCTCCTCTTATACAAATATCTTATATTTTATATCATCTATGGAATCTGGTGGATTGGGATGTAGCTCAGTTGGTAGAGCACCACTCTGCAGTCTCTGAGGTCCCAGGTTTGATTCCCAGCACCATAAAAATGGTACAAGGATCTGGCAATCCACTCCCAAGGCAATCCTGAAACAATCAGCCACTGAAAACCCTATGAGAGTTGTGATGAGTTGGACATGACTCCATGGCACCTAACAACAACAACAACAACATGGAATCCTGTTCCAAAAACTTTATTATTCTCTATTTACTAATTTGCCAAATATTTCTTTCATTTTAAAATTACAGAAAATGAATATTAGATGTTAAGGATATTTTTCCTGTTTTCTACATTAAATTATTTTTATCATTGGAAAAATAATTTATTTAAACAATATATGCAATGGTATCCACCTGTCTCCAATTAAAACAGTAATAGAAATCTTATAAATCTAGAAGTCATCAGAACCAAAATATAATTCATGCAAGATGAAGCTCTAAATAGATCAAATGTCTAGTAGGGTTTTTAATATTAAACATTTGGATACATTCCTCTAAATATACATGAAAAAATTACTGCTTCTATCTTTACTACTGAAACATCATTGGAAACAAGAAAAGATCAGTTCAGGTACTTATTAATCCAGAACAAAAGACATAATAATATTTTAAATCTGAATTCCCCTACTCTTTTATTTTATTTATTTATTTATTTATTTATTTATTTATTTTGTAGTACCTGGGGCTGAACCCAGGGCCTCTTCCCAGGGCTTCTTGCATGCTTTGCAAGTGCTGGACCACTGAGCTGCAGGTCCAGCCCTTTTTTTTTTTTTTTTTTTTGAGATGAAGTCTCACTATGTTACGCAGACCGCCTCTGGTCTCGAATTTGTGATCCTCCTGCTTCTGCCTCCTGAGCCGCTGGGATTACAGGCATGTGCCACTGTGCCTGGCTCAGGAGAGATTTTATTTGGCTAAATTCTAGCTGGACTGGGGTTTAGCTCAGTTGGTAGAGCGCTACTTTGCATTCTGAGGCCCTGGATTCAATCCCTAGCACTGCAAAAATGAGAAGGATCTGGCAACCCACTCTTGAAACAATCAGCCATTGAAAGCCCTATGAATAGTAAAGCAGCACTGACATAGTGCTGGGCATGGCACAGTGTCAGGAAGTATTTCATTTTGTTGTACATAGGGTCTCTATGAGTCAGACCCAACTTGAAGGCACCTAACAACAACAACAACAACAGCAAATTCTAGCCAATTCCCCTACTCTTTGCAAGTATAAATTATTCTATGCATGCCCACACCCACAAACATGAAAGAAAATTAAACCTAGATAGAATAAAATACATTCAACTTGTCTTTCTTTGAGTGTATTTTCCATGTAAAGTCATTCTTCTGAAAGTTGGGCAACTTATCCACATTAACTGTTTCTTACTTTGCCCATTTCAGAATATGGATAAGAATTCTTAACTACTTCATATATATCATGAGGATTAATGGTTCTATGCAGCTTTTAAGATGGAATTTCTTTCAAGTATGAAGTATCATTAATAATAAAGAAAAAGGAAATTAAATGTTAGCATAAATATCCTTGCACATGATGACAAATTGGTATCCTGATGAACATAATTGACATTTCACATTTCTGATTATAAGGCAGATTATGTAGTGCAGTATTATAATTCTACCCAGGTGCATAGATCATACACATATTGAAACTTATACAACCTGCACCTATCCACATGAGCACAGAACACAGGTACATGTCAACTCTCATATATCCTCAGCAATGTTATCAAAAAGAGAATTTAATTTCATGATTGAATTATAATTAGTTAAAAATACTTCCAGATCTTCAAAGGTTGATCTTAAATAATACACATGCACTTTTGACTGATCTAATATTTTATCATCTCTTAAAAATCTATAAGAATTAATCTACAGTAAATAACTATTCTGTAAAACCAGGAAATACCATACTCTGCCATTAAGTGTTGCTAATTAAAATATGAATGAAAAATCAATATCCTCAAAAATATGCATTAATAGTTTTGCTAAGAGAAATAGCTACATTTTTCAAAACTAAGCCCGATTTCATGATTACATAAATAGACAGTGTCAAGTTCTTGGCAGCATATAAGATGCAATCTAATCTGCAAAGTTACACAGACATTTGTATGAGAAGCACAATTAATTTTGATATGTTTTAAATAAGGTGGCACTTCAATCAAAACATGTATTTCAAAGCAATTCAATGTGATGCTTTTGATTCACAAGTTTAGAGATGATAACACTGATGAGAATGTGGATAGTAAAATATCAGAACTGGCAGCACACAACTCTAATTTAGAAAAGAAATTAGATTTCCCTGCAAAATAGATTAGGAAAGGAAGTGGAGACAAAGTGCTCTTCAACGCAAAGACAATTCAAGCAAACACTTCAAGACCGACAAGAAGGAGCTACATTTCTGCTTAATGAAGTGGATGATTTAGAGACTCCGTCCTCTGATTTTAAATGGGAGGAGAGAGAAACGAAATGTAAAATTGTTACTTGCAAACTTCTTTGAGACTTAAAAGCATTCACACTCAGCCTCACACAATACCCTTGAGTTTCTGTAGTCCTAGAACTCTGAAATATTAATTAATTTAATTAATATTAACTTAATTGCCCTAAAAATGGAGATTCTTTTCACTAGAAATGTGTAAAAATATATAGTAAGCAGATAGCTATTTCTGAACTAAAAATAAAAACATCATAACATTGGTAACTTAAATGTACTCTCTAGTTGAAGCAAGTCTAACTTACTCTCATATTTGTTATCACCTAATAAATATTCTTTGAGTTATTCTAAGTTGCCAAGCCCTTTTCTAGGCTGTAAATATAATTGTCATGGGTCTGACATTCTATTGGAAGAAGATAGACAATAGAGAATAAAGGAACAAAAAGGTTGCTTGTAATATGCAAGGATGTTAAGTGTTATAAAAAAAAATAAGACAGGGAGGAACACTAATATGTGTCCAGGTTATGGTGAGGACTAAAATATGAATAGGTGGTCATGACAAAACTCAATGAGAAAATGATGTTGAAGAAGGAGGCTTGAAGGGAATGAGGGTGCAAAACATATGAGTAGCCCAGGAGACTGATTCTGGCTGGAACTTTCCAAGTACAAATATCTAGAAGCCAGAGTGCCTCACCTCCTCTAAAAACAAGTTTTGGTTAGAGATCAGTGAGTGAACTGAAAGCAGTAGAAGAAAGAGATAGAAAGGAAGAGAACCCAATCAAATAGAACCTTGTAGGCAATTTGAAGCCTTTGCTTTTGAGTCAGAAGTGACATTGTTGAGCTGGAAAGGATCACTTAAGAGCATGTGTGCATATGTATGTAGATACAGTGTAGGTATGAATAAACATACATGTATATTATATAGTGTTTAGCTGAAAATTAAAATTGTGCTTATTTCCTTGCTATGTTAGTCAGTTTTCAGTCTCTGTGACCAAATACCTGAGATGAACAAAAAGAGTAAACATTAATTTTTTCCAAGTTCCAGTACATGCTGCGGTGGCTTGTTTGCTTTCAGGTCTGTGATGTGGCAGAGCATAATGATGGGTAACCGGGGTACACCAGAGTTGTTCTCCTTATGGCAACAGGAAAAGCAAAGAGAAGAGAGTTTGCTTTTATAACAAAGGCCCTCCTCACAAACGATGGAGATATGAACCCAAGTTGGATTAATCCATTCATGAGGTTAGAACCCTCATGATCTATTCACCTCCTAAAATCCCCATCTCTGAATACTGCTACTTTGGTGACCAAACTCTCAACATATAAGTTTGTAGGGGACATTTCAGATACAAATCATATTACTAACTCAAAAAGCATGATATCATTTCTGCTATGTTTTAAGTAAAAGACTGATGTTATATATACAATGGTTAGTTTATCTTTTTATTGATATATTTTGAAAAGATTAATTATAATTGCAAACAGATAAATATGTCTTCCCTGTATCTCTATGTCTATCTTTCTCTTTTCAGATGAAGTCTCACTATGTTGCCAATGCTGGTCTCTAGTTCATGGATTTAAGCAATCCTGTCATCTGAAAGCCTCCTGTGTCTGGGACCACAGGTTTATATCTCCAAGACAGCTTGGAGATATGCACCTAATTTGATATTTTCTTTAAGACAATTTCAGTAGAATACTGAATTAGAGTGCAGGGCTGTGGTACAAATGACTATTTATCTTTCTGAATCCATTATGCCTTTGGTCCATAGTAATAAAATGTCTAGCAGTGCACATGTCCATCCAGAATATCATTATATCTCCTGGTATCCTTTCCACATAGGTAAGACCATGTGAGTAATTTCCTAGCCAAAGATCTGCACGTGGTAGTGTCCTACAACAGTTTCTAAGATCCTTTATATAGAAAAAGCTGGTATACACAATTTGTCCCCTTCCTCTATTTCACCTATTTTTAAGTGATAGCATCATCTTACATTCTAAGTTTATTTGTGCACAAATCTTTGTGCTTTATCTTTCTGGAAACTTTAAAAAAGTATGATGTTAATATTGCAATGAAAAGTGCAGGCTCTATTTCACTGGTTCAAATCCACTTTTGTAACAAGTTTATCTGTACAATAGTTGGCAAGCTACTTATTTTTTCTGTACGTGTTTTATCATTCATAAAATGAGGTTGTTCTGAGAATTAAATAAATTAATTCATATTACATATTGGAGTGCTTGATCATAATGTGCCCCCAAAGTGATTTTAGCTACTTTTATTATCTGCTTTATTAGTAAGTAAACACTTTCATTTCAATTTTCTTTATTATAAATTCATCTCAAAATATAAACATTTTAATATCTCAGAGTTCTAAATTCAGTAACCTTTCAAATGCCGGGAAGGGGGAAATTTGACTAAAATATTCTCTCTCTCTCTCTCTCTCTCTCTCTCTCTCTATCTCTGTGTGTGTTGGTCTTTTGGTACTGGGGGCTGAACCCAAAGCCTTGTACATAATTTGCATGTGCTCTACTACTGAGCTGCACTCCCAACCCCTTTTTTATTTTTTTATTTTCATCTTCAGACAGGGTCTTGCTAAGTTATGCAGGCTGCCTCTGGCCTTGGACATGTGATCCTCTTTCCTTTACCTCCTGAGGTCTTTGTGATTACAGATGTGTGCCATTGCACTCAGCATATATATATATATATATATATATATATATCAAACACACACACACACATATACATGCATACACACAGAATCATACTTATCTAAGATTGGCAAAACATAAGTAGACCCAATATGAGGGGGAAGAAATTAGTAGGAATGGATAGTGGGGAAGGTGAGAGGAAGAGGTATAAAGAGGGAGAAAAAAGAACACAAAATACAGGATGCAGCTCTATGAAAATGCTTCATGAAAACTCTATGAAAAAAAAAAGAAACCATTGTATAATCCATGGTTGTATACAACTGTTACTCCATGTGAATTAAAATTCTTAACATTTTCTGTTTGTTTATTTTGTTCTGTAAAATGGTTAGGGAGATAGACACATAAGCAAGCCTGATTTGATAGTTGCATAAAAGATATATCAACTGACATCATATACCAACCATGTATATGTATACACCATGTATAATTAAAATACTAATAAAAATTTAATAAATAAGAAAATTCAATTTTATTTTTAAGACTTTTTAAATTTATTATTATTTTTAATTGGTGTACAATATAATGAGTTTCGTCATGACATTTTCACACAATCACATTTTGTGACTGTTCCCTTTATTACTCTCCTCTAATATTTGTAGTTTCAATATTAATCATCTATTGCCTGCACACTACAAAAGACCAATTCTTTCATTTGATTCAAGTTGATTTCCTAATAAGAGAAAAGCGTACTTAATGAAGTGATAAAACCAATATACTATAACATGTTATAGTAGTAATAGATGTATTAAATAAAAGAAAATATAAGAATGATAAAGTTCTTATTCAGGAAGTTAGCAGATGTGATGTATTGGAATAGATGAAGGTCAGTGAGGGGAGACAAATCAGAAGCTGATTAAGATTGATGAAGACCTCATCATTGTCAGAAATGGAGAAAAGGATTATATTTAGGAAATTCTTATTGTGTGTTCCAGATTGCATGTACAGAAGCTGACTGACAGATTGAGCAGAAAAAGTTTATTAAAAGGATATTAGGTAGCTCAAAGAACTGGAAAGAAAGCTAGACACTTATTTACAGGTTGACAGGTGACCTTCCTAGAAGGATATTAAAAATCTGACCATCATGGCTAGCATCAGTCAAGCAAGCAACAATAATTGCTGGCAAAGTTGTGAAGATAAAGGAACCCCTTATACTGCTAGTGTGAATGTAGGTTAGTGCAGCCATTATGAAAATCAGTATGTTTTTCAAAAAACCAAAAACAACTACCATAAGGCCCAGTTATACCACTCCTGAGCATATATCCAAAAGAATATAAATCAGTATACCATAGAAATATCTGCCGATCTATGTTTATCATGTTATTTTCACAATAGCCAGATATGGAATCAACCTAGGTGCCCATCAATAAGTGAATGGATAATGAAAATATAATATAAATATGTACTGTAGGGAAAAATTGGGAGGAAATTGGCAAAAACCCCAAAACTGGGAAAATGGCTTTTGAATATCTGGTTTGTAAATTAGAAATCTAGGGAAAATGAAAGTAATTTGGGTGCATGTTTGTACGAAACCCTTCCTTGATTGGACAATTGAACTGAAAGCTGATTGGCTCAGGCCATTCTGTGGGCAAGCTATATATGGAGCTGCGCTGGCAGCTTGATCCTTTTTTGCCTTTTTGCCTGGACCACTGATGAGGAAACGGCTCTCCTGCTCCTCTCCCCAGACCTGTGACCTTCGACCTTTAGTGAGGAAAGAATCCTCTCCTGCTGTGACCATCAACAAGGAAATAACCCGTTCTCTGATCACAAACGAAGCAAGAACTGTCTTCTTGTGACCACCGAGACCACCAACAAGGTGTTTGCCCCTGAAAGGCAAAAGGCCTGAGGCTTTTCCTTTCTCCCATCTCTGCAGGCATCCCAAGGGCCTCAGGAGTTAGAGCCCTATACCCAAGGGTCCTGAGTGAATTGTGTTTAATATCTGTGTGCGCAGCAGCACCGCCCCTCCAAACCTCCAGGCCAGACGGGGAAACATGTGCCCCACATGTACCATGGAATTCTGTTCAACCATAAAGAATAAAAATTTATGACATTTGCAGGAAAATGGATGTACACTCAAAGGCAGAATCTGGATGGATATATATATATATATATATATATATATATATATATATATCTGGAGATATATATATGTATCTGATATATATATATATATATATATATATATATATATATATATTCCTTGAAATGTATGCACGTTTTAAGAAAGAAAAAAATCTGTATTAAAATGTTAATACTAAATGTATACCTATAACAAAAGCTGAATACAAGCCACATTGGCTTCTGCAATTATAACAGATGCTCAAAATGGCTACTATAGCAGGAGAAACAGAACTTGTTGCAAGAAGCCTCCCACACCATCCCTTGTGCACATCACACACAAGAATACTCACCTCAAATGTATCACGAATGTTTACAGTTGGAGGTTCTGTTTCATACTCCTGCATTATCACTATATTTCCACAACTTTCACGAATTTCAAATGCCACTTAAAAATGGTCTTGCCCTCCTTAAGTGGTAAGTATGCTTCTGCCATTTTCTTTGACTGTCCTACTTGTTACATGGTGGTGCTAGCATTCATTTGATTAATATCATCTTTTGAAAGAACGTTGTACTAGTCATGGCTAGTATAATCCAATTCAACTTAGATACATAATATATAGATAATATCTCCTAAAATTCTACATCTTTCTTTTTGTCATCCCTGGTGTGTGTGTGTACAGACAAAACATACTAATAGAAAAAGGACCTTCAGTGGAGAGGAATGGAATCAATGAGGAGTGTGAGTGAGGGGTGAGAAGGGTCAAACATAAAGCAAAGTACAATGATATGTACAGATGAAAATGTCATAATGAAACCCATTAAATTCTATACTAAGTAAAAATGACTACTAAAATATAAAATTAAAAAAATAAATATAAAAATAAATCTGGCTACCAAGTTGCCTTGCTACTGCATCCATTGATGTTTGACAATATACAGCAGGCATTATTGCCAGAGACTCAAGTTTAATGATACCTAATATTATAATCATTACCAGATACCTTTGCCATTACCCTTACCAATATGAGGAATTCTATGTGGAGTCTCTTAACCCAATTTGCTTATTTTTGAATTTGACCTTAAAATAAATATATTGACTTTTACACACTAAGTCCTGGACCAAAAGAGTATCAGAGAAGCTGGATTTTTTTCGTTTCTCCTTGGCAAAGAGAGGATACAAAAGAAATTTCCCCATCCATAGCAAATACATTGAATAATATTGAGCATTCCAGTCTATAATGATAAATTCTGCAGAGAGACATTTTAGAATTTAAATTCCTACATTTACTGAAAGTGGTTGGTAAGATACAACAAAAAAGAATGAGCGGGAAGGTGGAGAACAGAGATCCAAGACAAGTTCATACTTTCACATTATGATGTTTGTTGAGATGTAAGCTGTATTTTATTTTTACTTTGTAAATTATTTAGCAAAACAAAATATTATACAATAATATGGTATTAAATTATAAAATAACTTGAGTTGTTGTTTTTAGGTGCTATCAAGTTAGTGTCTCAAGACTACAGCACCTAGTGTTCCCAGGCTGTTTCCCATCCAAACATTAACCAAGTCCAACCTGCTTAGTTTCCGAGATCAGACAAGATCAGATGCCACAGGTGTAGACCTGCAGGCAATAGTGATCCTCATAGTGTTTCCATTGGCTGATTATTCCAGGATTTCTTTGGGAGTAGATTACCGGCTTTTTCTCCCATTTTGTCCGTGCTGGAGATTGAGTCTGGATCCTCAGGGAGTGCAGAGCAGGCACTCTACCAACTGAGCTAAACCCCAGCCCCATTTAGCATATCTTAAAATCAACTAATGGACTCATAAGTATAATTGAACATGTAAAAGCATTACCTCTAGGTAAAAACAAGATACACAATAGCTTTATGAACTTAAGAAGTCAATGTAGTCACTTGAAAAACTTCTAAATAAGACTATTAGGTCAAGCAAATGTTTTATGGGTTGTTGACTGAGGTTGGAGAGTATAATATAGCCTAAGTAGAGAAGAAGTTTCCTTCATGACCTTGTTGGTACTTAGGCCAAGTTAGGCATAGCATAATTTTTGATTGTGTGTGCAAGTGTGTGGACATTTTTAGGTCCTGCATACAATGTATGGAAGGTGGAGGACAATTATTCCTTCACTCAATACATATTTGTGCAGGTTACATGAGAAATTGTGAAAGGCATAAAAGATATGGAGAACAACAAAACAAAACCTCTGTTGTATAAAAGCTCATAATGTTATAAATCTTAAGGTAAAATTAAAATTGGCAATATGAAGGTAAATAAAATATATCCAATATAAAAGAGATGATGATAAAGAGATTTCTCCAGAAAGCAACATCTGGAGGACATTTTAAGATAAGGCCATAACCAAATGAAAAAATAAATTGAGCAGTCAGTAGTTCGAGACTTTTAGCTACTTATGATTTCATTACAATTAATATTATCAATTTTGAACATTGTGTCATTTTAAAAAAATAAAGGAAATGATAATAACCCAAACTACAAACATAGTTTTCTTCATACAGCTTTAGAAACAACACACAAAAATAAAAATTTAAACCAATAAACAAAAATAATAATGTAGTATAGTGCTTATAAATTAAATTTAAAGAATATCCTATACCATATAGTGGTTATTGCACCCAGAAATGCCCAAGATGTTGAAGAAAATAGGAAAAACTGCAGTATAATGCGATTCAACAACATCCAGTTATCAAAATAATACATCTCATAGTTTTTATTACTTTGCCATAACTTTTTAAAAATATTAATTATTAGTTGCATAATAAAGTAAATTAAAAACAACCAAAGAACCTCTTCAACTTTATGAACTTAATAGTGCTCCATTTTTCAACCTCAGGAGTTACACATTATAAACAAAATTCTTGATTTTTTAGTGGATCTCAGTTCAAGTGTTCAGAAACTACACTGCAGCATTTCTTTGATTTTACTAGGGCACTTCCCAATTAAATTATTTGGATGTGCAAAAGTGTTATAATACTCCTTTTCCCTACAATCCCAACCCTCTTCTTTATGGCTGGTTCCTAAGACTGATCATGATAATAATGTACCTGATGTTCCAGAAACATAGCCATCTTCTTAGTGGTTTAAGCCCCTTTGCTAAGCAGGATCTCTGTACCTGGTAGAACTTTTGTGTAATACTTGTGGAAGCCAACCCAAACCTGGATTTAAGATTACAAATGAATTACAAAGTACTATCCTATCAGGCAAATCATTCCATAGCATAGAAAATTTTAAGAATAAGACTTAACATAAGAGGTTTTAAAGCTGGAAAATTACCTCTAGCAATTTTCCAATATGAAAATCCTTCAGTGTTGAAGAAGATAAGATAATAATGAAAAAGACCACTTGGGAATTAGAGACGGAAAGTAGAGGCTAATGATAAGGAGTTATATCACGAAGAGTTAACATTTTTAAAATCTATCTTCAAAGCCCATGCATCTTAAAATTAAAGTGTAAATTTCAAGTGATAATATAAAACAAGCTTATCAATTGTATTATATTTAAAAATTAAGTAATCAAATGACAATCAAATACTTTATAAAACAGGATATTTGCAGTAGCTGTTAGAAAGTAATAAGTTCATTATTCTAAATAGTCTAGTTTAAGAGATACAAATGTGAAGAACAATTTATAAAATCCTAGAAAACAAATTTAGAAATGAACAGGAATAAATAAACGTGACCGTTTCTACCAGTAGTAAAGCCTAGTTTCATAGATTTAAAAAAATTTCCTATTATTTAAGCATTAAAATTTAAGATACTTATTATTTTACTCTAAGTCAGTGCTATAAGAATATCTCTACTGTTATCTTCACAGTGTTGTTTCAATTTTACTACTCAGTTCACTAGACCACCCTCAAAAATTAAAATCTTTATTCTTCCCCATAGATATATTATGAAGATTTCCCATTCATTTCAAAATAGTTGACTTCAGAAGAATTGCATTGAGTTAACTTATAAACTTGAATGACAGCTTCAAGGTGCAACTCAGGAATCCATATAATTGATGAAACATTGAAATAACAGAGGTCTCCACTGAATATCAATTAACCTCTTTCTTCTTCACATTTCATATCTCTCTTGAAATACCAATTTAAATGAATGCATTTAAGTCACCTGTAAGATAAAATTTAAAATGATCATTAACTCAAAGGATGTTTGTGAATTAGCCTATAGAGTGAGGGAAAAGAAAGTAAAGTACTATAATTTCTGCCTGAATTTTGCTCCAAGAAACAAATAAATTCTCCAAATTCTCTAAATTTCTCCGAAATTTAGTTACTGCTTTTTAGATATTAGAAGGATAGTAATCAAATTGAATCACTCTAATAATTGAATGAATTAGAGTACAATGCATTGTACCCAGGGTTTTTGCTCTTTTGGTGGTAAATTTTGTATTGATAAGTTTCAAAATAATTGACATCAAGGACAAATAATAAAGAAAAAAATCAAATCATGATAAGGAGACATTACTGAGTTGGATACATTTTTAAGACCACTAAATCTTACTAAACTCAGACTCTATTCTCCAGATTATCCCAGTCCTGAGTAGGGCTTCTTCATATATGTCTGCTTGCTCATGGCAAAACTTGGTTTGAGAAAAACTTACTGGAGCAACAAAGAATTTGGGAGAGTGAGGGACATCTTTCTGTCATAAACAAGGCTGATTATTATTTAGTGAAATTTCTGCTTTCTAAATAAAAGATCAAGGAAAGAGAAAATTAATTTTATTAAAGACTGACATTTTATACTATTCACTTGAAAATAGATAGTTCATATCTTATTAAACTTGACAGTTACTCTGATGACTAGGTAAATGGAAATATTTCTTCACTTT
This sequence comes from Pedetes capensis, assembly GCA_007922755.1. Lineage (NCBI taxonomy): Eukaryota > Metazoa > Chordata > Mammalia > Rodentia > Pedetidae > Pedetes > Pedetes capensis. The sequence goes on along the minus strand of VMDO01021946.1, from coordinate 14,120 downwards.
GTCCCATACTCTTTCACTTCATTATGTGATACCGATGACAAGCTTTTCACTTAGATTGCAGCAAGCAGGCTTGAACATCTCCTGCCAGCAGTGATTAATACCAATCAAACAGAGTTTGTTCAGTTGGAAAGACTGGCAGAAAACATTTATCATCTTCTCAAGGAATTAGAGTTCCAGATTGGCACTATGCTGGAGATAAACAGGATATAAATGCATTTACTCCCACGCTCACCTTGTTATTACACTTATTGAGCCTAATTTCCCAAAGAGAGTTAAGTGTGCCCAATTTTTCCAATGGCCTCCATGCTTAAATAGGAAACATTTAAAATCTTTAGGTAATAACCAAAGTTATAATTCTCAAGTATTAAAATCAAGGAAAAACCAAGTAACAGCCAGTAGGACAAACTGTCTCCTTTAAAATCTTTCTGAGATCTCTTAAATAAGAAAATATAAAAAAGGAATGCACTCATGTACTGCCAACCTCACATGTTGAGGCATTAAGTTTTACTTAACTAACATTGCATTTTATTGTAAAACAAGGCAAGTTTATTACTTATGGTCTCTGCCAAGGGACATGCTATAAGAGTTCTTGTCAGAATTCTCAACTAAACTGTTTCAAGGAGATAAAGCTGAGAAAGACTCAAAAGGGACCAAAAGACAGCAAGGAAAAAAGCAATCATGTAACAATAGCTAATCTCTTTTTTAATGAATTTATTTAAATATAATTCGCAAATGGTCCAATTCATCCATTTAAAGTATATAATTCAGATTTTTAATGTGTTCATAGTTGTGCAACAACCACCATACTTCGTTGTTAGAATGTTTTAGCATTTATGTTTAGCAAGAAAATGAAACTCATACCCATTATCAATTACTCACTAATCCCCCCAGTTCCTCTGCTACATTTTCCTACTAACTTAATTTCTGTCTGTGTTGCTTTTCCTATTCTGAAAATGTGATATAAGTGAAGTTATGGCCATTATTAGTATTTTATGAGTTCTTATGTCTGGCTCCTTATACTTAGCTTAATGTTTCTAGGGTTTGTCCATGTTGTTGGATGTTTCAGGGCTCATTTCAACATTTGCTGATATCTTAAGGCTTCTTTGCATGCTGGAAGTGAAGAGAATTTGAAGCATTTACTGATGAATATCAAAGTACACAGCCTGCAGTATGGATTGCTCCTCAACACCAAGAAAACAAAAATCTTTACAACTGGAAAAGCAAGCAACTTCATGATAAATGGAGAAAAGATTGAGGTTGTCTGAGATTTTGCTTTACTTGGATCTACAATCAACACACACGGAAGGAGCAGTCAAGAAGTCAAAAGACACATTACATTCAGAAAAGCTGTTGCAAAAGACCTCTTTAAAAAGTGTTGAAAAATAAAGGTGTCACATTGCAAACCAACGTGAATCTGACTTATGCCATGGTATTTTCAGTTGCATCATATGCTTTTGAAAGCTGGACTATGAATAAGGGAGACAGGAGAAGAATTGTTGCTCTTGAAATATGGTGCTGGAGATAAATCTTGAATATATCACGGACTGCCATAAGAACCAACAGATCTGTCATAGAAGTGCAACTAGAGTGCTTCTTGGAAGCAAGAATGGCTAGACTGCATCTTAGGTATTTTGGAAATATTGTGAGGAGGGACCAATCCTTGGAGAAGGACATCATGTTAGTGAGGGTGGGAGATCAGCAAAAAAACAGAAAGACATTCTTGGGATGGATTGATACAGTGACAATAATAATAAGCTAAAACAAGAAAAACATCATATGCATGATAATGTTAGGTAGTGTTTCATTGTGTTGTACATAAGATCACTATGAATCAGGCTGGACTCAATGGCACCTAGTAACAGCATAAGGCTTTTTACTCTCTCTCAGGCCTCCTTCTCCACCACTGAACTATTGCAAAGTAAGCATTCTCTAATCTTATCCCCAAATTCTTCAAAATTCACACCTCATCTTCCCATATGAGCTTGTTCCAAATGCAAACCTGATTACTTATATGCTGTCATTCTGATTCTTAGGAATAATGTTTTATCTCCTTCTCTAATCTCTTTCCAATCTATTGTTTTGACACAAACAAATCAGGTTTTCCTCAAAACATTTTTCACTTATTTTAAAGCATCTGTATTGCAGTTAAAGAGCAAAATTAAAAGTATTTTTGTTGTATAATAATTTTAAATGTCCTCAAGGAAATGTGGTGACTTCTCACTAATTTGTTTGTTGTTGTCAGTTGTCTTCAAGTTGTATCCGACTAATAGTGGCCCTCAAACAATTTTCAATGGATGATTGTTTCAGAGCACATGAAATTACAGGACTACCACTTCATGATTTCTCCTTTCCTTAGCAAACAGTTACCTAGCATTTATAGTACATGGCCAGATCTTCAAGGATCTCACTGACTAATGGGTTGGAAAGAATACAAAATCAATCTTCACAATATATTACATCACAAGAAATGTGTGTCAAGTCCAGACAGGGTATTCAAAAGGACATTTGGTCTGACTTTTAGGAAAGAGTAAGAACTAAAGGAGTTTCATCCAGACCAATGGAATGGCAAGAGTAGAGTCCCAAGGCATGAATATATAGGGAAATTGTAGAACAAGATAATGGTCCAGCTTGCTCAAAAATGACAGATGGTGAGGGAGCAGAACTCAAAACATGAAAAGTCTAGTTTGTCATGCTGAGCAGTTGAACATCAACTGAACCATTATTAAATCTCAGAAATGCTTTAAGCAAGGAGTTATACAACTAGACTTACAAGTTACAAGGTTAATCTTCTAAATCATAAAGGATGGTTTAGAGGGAGAAGAAACAGAAAAGAGTTTATTGTAATTATCTAATGGAAAAATATGAAAGTTTAAGAAAATGGAAGTGAAATTTTGAAGTCAGGTTTTCAATACAGAGCTCAGCTGAGTAAGTAGCTATTTGGACAGACAGGTGAAATACCTAGTGATCATGATCTGTTAATCTGTACCATGAAAGTCATAGTGCTTGCAATTTGGGGGCAGGCACTGTGTCCTATATGAGAAGAGACGGGCATGTACAGACATGTATGCAAGAGAAAAGTTGGCAATTAAGTAAGAAATATAAGCCAGATATTATTTTTATCATTTGCTGGTACTAAAAATGGGATAATGCCAAAAAATTAGTTTTGCCACAAAATCTGCTTTAGACTTAGTAAATAGAGCTTTAAAAAAAACAGACGAAAGGTAGCTAGAAAGGGTCTCTGTAACCTAATCCTTCAACCTAGACACACAAAATAATTTTAAATTCCAGTTTATTCTCCTTCAAGGAGCTTGTGGCAAAAGCCATAAGCAGCTTCCAAATAAGATTTTGGAAAAGAGACACAGGTAGGAAATTGTGAAGGTGGAAGGTCAGAGTTAGGACTTCAAGTACTTACCAGAAAACATGTGTTGCCTGAAACTGTTTACACAAGTCAGAACCTTTATTAACTGCATTCTTTTCTTCTGGAAGGTAAGATTCAACTATAAATTATTTGGATAGGCCACAATCTCCACATTAATTTACCAAGGCTTTCATCCTCCTACACTGAAGTGTATTTCTTAATACAGCTCAAAAGACATCAAGTACCTCATCTAACCTATTCGCCAGCACTAAATGGGATTTGACATTAGGAGGTCAGCATTGCTTTTCCTCATAGATGACTAACAAATTTACAGAGACATAAGTTCACTGTTCTCACATGGATCACTGCGCAACAGACCAGTGGTTTTTGATAGTAACATTTAAGTTTCAGCTATTAAATGAAAGCAGAAACTTGGGCTGTGACAAATTGCTTGGCATCTAAGTAATGATCCAGAGACATACCTGAAGAGAAGGCCAAAATGTCTTTAGGTTTCAAGAGAGAAATTTGGCCAATAATAATTAAATCACATTATTTTGTGAAAGTTTGTGAATTTAAAACCTTAGAGTAAATTAAAATATTATTTACAGTCTTAATCTCATTAGTTCACATGAAATATTTCTTTGAAATTATAATGCATTTTAATTTCTCTTAACAGTTTCACAAAGGTAACATTCATAGGATAAGAGCAAATATTTATAAAATCCTAGTTTGTTTTGTTATGTACTAAGCTTTTAATTAAATTCAACAATTGGAATGCTTGGAAACTAATTATGCCTTTTTACTAGAGAAATCAAGCAAATGGAGAGAAAAGTCCATGTGACTCTCCAATGAAAAGTAGATTCATAGTATACTGGCTACTTCCACACCAAATCTAATATTAAAATGAAGAAAGCAGACAGGTCTACTAATGCTTCTGCATGCACACACATCTTCACTTTGGACAAGTGATTTAGGAATGATTTGTTTAGAGGAAAATTCAATCACTATTGTATGTCAAAAACACAACTTCGCTATTTGCTCCCTACATCAAGCAGCTAGCAAGTAACTGGTCTGGACAGATGCCTTCTTTTATTTATGCATCCATCATGGTAATTCCACAACCTTTCTTCACTTTGACAACAAGTTTTCCATGTTTAAAAACAGTAACTTCACCTCTCCTTCACCCCTCACTTCCACTTCACTGCTCTAACCACCTCACTAGAGTTGGAAAATGTGTTTTCTATATTTTTGGTTATAAACTTAAAAGCATTTTCCCTATTGAAAGCATGGATTCTCATAGAATCAACGTTATCATGCTTATTGGGTAGAGGTGAAAAGGCACTAATGTAATTCCTTACTCAATGCATAATTCATATGTCAATTTAACAAAAATGTATTAGGAACACAGAATATGCCAGTTACTAGGGATAGGAAAAGTAAGAAACAAAACACAGCTTCCAGAAATGTCCTTCCTAGAAGAGGGCAAAAACAACTAAGTAATTACAATACAGATAGTGGATTCTGTAGACGGCTTTCCCAACATCTATTCTTCCCTTTCCCTTCTAGATAAAGCTGTAATTTTCTCCTGTTACCTACAATTTGTACATGAGGCCAAGGCCTCATTAGTCTAATCCAGTGGTTGTCAACTTTGACTTCCAGGAGACATTTACAATGCCAAGAGATATTGCTCATTGTTACAGCTTGGGAGATGACATCTAATATATAGAGACCAATGTTGTTGTTGTGAGATGCCCTCATTGGTATCCGACTCATAGCGACCCTCATTTGGTTTTCAATGGCAGACTCTTTTGGGATTGCCTTGGGAGCAGATTGCCAGGTCCTTCTCCCATTTTTGTGGTGCTGGGAATTGAACTCGGGACCCCAGAGACTGCAGCACAGTGCTCAAGGATGCTGCTAAATACCCACAATACATAGAAAAAGGAATCATCTGGTCTAAAAGTCATATAGTCTTCATTACCAAACATAGTCTAGGTTGAGGTTAGTAACTATCTCTTCCTGATTTACAGGTTCAGACATGAGATTACAATTTTCTTCAAGCAACTTCCCTTATTTGTTAGTTCAAAAAATAATAATTGGTGAAGTGCTTTCTCCTTCACCATTTAGACTTGAACGAGGGACATTTTGCTTCAATTATTGCTTGTGCATTACCTTAGATTCCTTCAACAGTCAAACAGAGATTGAGGCTAACACAAGCAAGCAAGGAGAAGCCCATTCTTTTGCAGAGAGGAATGAAAGCATTGAAAATAGGGTACTTTATGCTAATGTAAAATAAGATATTTCCTCATTTTATAAGTCAATTTGTGCCAGGTTTACTGATACTTGAAAATAATCAAAGATAATACTAAATCCTCTATGTATTGGGATTGAATGAGAGTACAAGGAAGAGAAAACTATGAAAGCCTAGAAAACTCTAGAATGATTTCTTTAAACGAAGACACCTGAGTTGAGTCATAGCCATTGAGCTGAAATAATTCTCAAAGAAGGATATTCCAGATACATTGAGCATCTTGCAGAAAATCCTGGAAATGAGAAAGGGCATAGCATTCTGAAAGTGCTATATGCACTTCAATGTGGATGAAATTGTGATATACATGTTATGGGTAAGGGAGAATCACTAAAGAATCATCTTTAAGAGTTGGTTAAGGAATGACTGTGAAGGATCTTATGTGATCAGCAAAGAGTTTAATCATGTAATGGAGATCAAAGGAAACCAATGAAAGAGCATAAATATTTGGCTAATAACATCACATTTGTATCTTTGAATGATCACTACAATTATGTTTTTAAGACTAGAAGGAAATAACCAAGAAATGGACCTGTGGAGGGCCTGTAACAGCCACCTAATAACAGGTATTAGAAGGTAGGACTAAGGTGATAACAGGAAGAATAAAGAGAAGGTGATGAGTAACATTTGCTAAAATAAAACAAACTATATTTAACATGATTCATTGATTCATAGGAGGTAGGAATGAGGCACAGGGAAATATAAACAATGATAATGAAAATCAGAGCCACCAAAACAATGAAAGTGGCATACTCACTGTGGAGTACAAGAGGGCAAAAATGTGAGGAAAGGGGACAATTCAACCTGTTGATCTCCTGAGGTTAGGATAGATGGATGCAGTTATGTGTGGCAGGTCCACAGAGACTGCTAGTGAGAGGCAGAAGAAAGGAGATGGGGGTAAAGAAATAACTATAGCATGAAAAGAGACATTGATAATACATTAAACAATGTTTTTCACTGTGTAATAATAAAACTTTAGTTACAAAAATGGATCCCAGGCCATGGTGTTCTGCTTGTATCAGTCATTCTTCCTCTGAGTCTCAGAACCTCAGAGATAACTGAGACAGCAAATACATTTAATTGGGAGGGAGCACATGTAAAGAAAAGTGGATATATATCATCTTGGAGTTGCCTATTTGTCTTTCTAGAGCCATTTTATGAATCAAGGAATAAAGAAACACGTGGAAATCATTAAAAAGTGAACATATTTAAGAACTCTCAATGTCAGTATACCAATAAGCTTTGTTGTTGTTGTTCTGTGCCATGGAGTCAGCGTCAAACTCATAGCGACCCTACGTACAACAGTTGAAACACTATTGCCATGCTTCTCTGCTATTCATAGAGTTTTCAACAACTGATTGTTTTTTGGGAGTGGGTTGCCAGGTCCTTATCCCAAGCCTACAGTGGCTGGTGTTTTCAGGTGGTCTTTCATCCAGGTACTAACAAGGCAAGACCCTGCTTACCTTCTGAGATCTGATGGCATTGGACACCACAGTGGTACAGCTGCAGGCAGTAAGAGTTTAGACATTCCAAATTTGGAATAAAGGCATTTTCTTTTCCTTTCCATTTTCACTGAATCTTGATTGCATGATTGTGCTCTACATTCCAGAATTGAAAATTAGATGTTTTTATGATAACTAGGACTTCAGATTGAATTTATGTTTATCTTTCCTCTTAAGGGAAATGACTTACTACCATCGCATAGGCATTATATACAGGTTTGAAGTAAGGAAGGAAGGGAGGAAGGCAGGCAGGCAGTAAAGAAGGAAGGAAGGAAGAAAGGTAAGAAGGAAGGAAAGAAAGAAGGAAGGAAGACTCCATTTCATTGGGACTAAATCTCTAACTGTCTGGTTTCAATCACTCTACAATTGTGTTCACAACAGACTTGAGAAAATGCTCTTGGAGTTCTCTAGGAAGCAAGAGAAAGAGAGGGCAGAATGTAAGGTATTAATTAGAGGATTGTTTGGGTATGTTATACCTTCAGGTTTCTTGGGCTACAATCTTTTTTTTTTTTTTTTTTCTGTACTGGGCTTTGAACTCAGAGCCTCGCGCTTACATATTCTGCAAGTGCTGGACCACTGAGCTGCACCCTCAGCCCACTTTTTTTTTTTAACTTTTTGAGACTGAGTCTTATTAAATTATGCAGACTACCTCTGGTCTTGAACTTCTGATCCTCCTGGCTCTGCCTCCCAAGCCATGGGGATTATAGGCATGCATCACCGTGCCTGGTTTAGTCTATAATCTTAAAAATAAAACATGTATGAATGTTGAGGGCCATAAAAACAAGTAGTCGAAGAAAATACAAAAATAGGCAATCTCAGCATTATCATTTGAGAAATGATTTCAGAAAACAATTTTGCTCTTCATTTATACATTTCTTTGGAAAGTTGCTACATTAGTGTTCTCACTAACTCAGTGAAATTTCATATCCAGTATAATTGTGAATATAGCCAACACTTAATAATTACAAAATAAAGCTGTGTAGCTTCTAAAAGAAAGTTCAATGTAGATTGAATTTACTGATTAGAAAGAAAGAAGTTTAAAAAGAAGAAAGATTAATAGATGTGTGCTCCCATGGAATGAGGTCTCTCAGGCATTTAGCGTGAAATTGGTATTCTGCCATTAAAAAGGGGGAGACATTTTAGAGACCTTTTTAGTTATAATGGGAGGAACTAAAGAAAATGAGGTGAGTAAAGAATAGGGTAACTATAACAAAGAGTGCATGGAGTATCTGGTATTCTCAGTTAATTTTAGAAACAAATTAGTACCTGTTAATGTGTATATTATAGATATTTTCATAGAGGCACTCCCAAAAGCTAACTATTTTCATTTTAGAGAACCATGAGATTATCTTCCTTCTCTTAACCATAGATTTGTTATAAACTTTACATCAAATAAAAGTCTTGGAAAAAACTTTTCTGTAAAGGACATTTTAATATAGTTAAAATGAAGGAGTATAAAAAAGTTGTACATCACTATCTAGTAGAGAATGTTTATGTTAATACCTAGTATCTAGTGCTCAAAAGACTCAATTTCTTCTAGAGACAGAAAGCTGTTGATGTGATCATTTTCTTGAGCTGGGGAACCGGGACACATTTTTCTCTCTGCCATTGTAGGAACATCTAACAATCTGAGCATGTCAAGTTTTCACTTTCTCTTCAAAAATATGGTTTTCATTAAATAATCCTGCTAGGATATATTGTTTGTAGATGACCCTGTTAGTAGATAGGCAGTATTGTTTCATTCTTTTGCATTTCTCCTACAACTATTCCATACTTAGGAACCAAACTCAGCCCTTCTTCACCCTCACTTCAAAATTCCAATGCTAGAGCTTCAGCTCCAGCCCATGGGACAATTCAGAGCCAAGTCAGTCTGTCAGTATATTCCTCCAGTGGACTCACATTATCTTTCAGGGTTTCTTATAGGATTTCTAGATAATTTCTTGTGCAATTGAATTGAATATAGCATGAAAAGCTGAGAAAGCCATCTTGAAATCATGAAGGGAAAGCTTGTTCGAAGATGAAATCAACATAGAAAAATCAGGCTGCTGAGAAAAGGGAGGAGAGAATGAGAGAACGAGAGAAGGATCCTGTTAATACCCTCTGAGCTCATGTTTTTAGCTAAAGTCAGATATCTTTTGGGATTATTTGGCTATTTTTTTTTTCTTTTTAGCCAAAGTGAGTTCATAATGCAGTGTGTCATCTGTGACTAAAGGAAGTTTAAAAGTTTTAATTTTTAAATATTACATTCTAAAAGTCTATACTAGTTTAATCTATAATGATATTATACAATATGAGTATAACTTCATGTCCAGGGTGATATTTTGTTATCACTAGTTAGTTGGGTAAATATAATAAGCTCCTTTTTCCTGTATTGGTGTCTACATCCTCATATGTAAAGTAGTATGCTCATATCTGCCTACAGTGAAGATATATTCCTCATCAGCTTTTACCTTGTCTTTCAAATTTAGTCTCTTGAGAATTTATTCTCTGAATTAAACCCATCATCTTTCTTTAAGCAGTCATCCCTCAATTGTTTGAATATAAATTTTTTGCCAAGTCCAGTATGGCATTCTCACTTTTCTGTATCTGACAAAGGACATTTGATTCTCTTAAACCTTGCTTAATTAGTCTGTGAAACTTTGGTTAACTTCCTATTTTATTTTTCTCATACCAATCCATGTATGCCTGCAGCTATACCACTGTGGCATCGATCCTGTCAGATCTCAGAAGCTAAGAAGGGTCGGGCCTGGTTGGTACTTGGATGGGAGACCACAGGTGAATATCAGGTGCTGTAGGCTTGGGAGAAGGACCTGGCAACCCACTCCCCCAAAAAACAGTCATTAAAAACTCTATGAATAGCAGAGAATCATTGAAAATAGTGTTTCATCTATTGTACATAGGGTCACTATGAGTTGAATACTGACTCAATGGCACCTAAGAACAACAACATTCCATGCATACTTCTATTATGTCTCTAGTTATTTTAAATTGTAATGATTGGTGTTTCTTCTTTTATGATTGTGATTCTGAAATTTGCAGGGGAATAATAATATTGTCTTGATATCTTTACTCTGCACAAATAAGCAAATCCTGTTTGAAGGTGGACTTTAAATAATTAATCTATTACTAAAGCTTTTGTAGGTAAGACGTGAAACAGCAGACTATAGGCAGACAAGTGAATAAATTACTCAAAACCTGATTATTAAGATGTTAATTGTAGTACTTTTTTGTAACTTCAGGACCTAGTACTCAATAAATGTTTGTGGTTTACAAAAAGAGTAATTATTAAATGCTCAGAGAACCTATGAATGAAACTGCATAACCTTGTTGAAGTATTTTATTTACCTATTACTGCTTAACAAGTCACCTCAATATTTTTCTTTTTAAAAATATTGGATCACAATTTCAAGTGCTAGCAATTTGGGCTGTATTCTGTTGACTGATTTTTCTATGACCATATTGATTTTGGTGAGAAGCTAGTTGTTCTAAGGGGCTACTGGGATGATTTTCTGTTTGTTGTTGTGAGGTGCGTCAAGTCGGTATCTGACTCATAGCGACCCTCTGTACAACATGGGAAACATTATTGTAAGTGCTTCTCTGCTGTTCATAGGGTTTTCAATAGCAGATTAATTTTTGGGAGGGGGTTGCCAGGTCCTTCTCCCAAGCCTACAGCTTCTGGTGTTCCCAGGCAGTCTCCCATCCAGGTACTAACCAGGCCTGACCCTGCTTAGCTTCCAACACCTGACAGGATCGGATGCCACAGGGCTATGGCTGCAGGCGATTTTCTGTTTAGTGTAATCATATTTCTGCAGAAGAGCCAAAGCATCTTCAAGATGCACTTTTTTTTTTTTCAATACTGAGTGACTAAACCCAGGGCTTCTTGCACAGTTTGCAAGTGCCCTATCAGTGAAGTGCAATCCCCGTCCTGATTTATTTATTATATTGAGAGAGTCTCACTAAATTACGCAGGTTCCTCCTGGCCTCCAACTTTTGATTCTCCTGCCTCCACCTCCCATGTAACTGGGATTATAGGCATTTGCCTGGCAAGATGTATCACTTTTTAAAAGGACATGCTGTAAACGTTTTTAGGGCTCAGCTTAGAATCTATGCATGTTTATTCTGTTACTCAAAGTAAAACAAAGGATAAGCCTACGTTCAAGGGTGTGAATATTCAATGTCAAATTGCAATTGCATTTTGATCATTTGAAATGATCATTAGTGGAAATACTAGTGAAAATAATTATGTTTAAAGAATCTTGGATGAGCTTCCATGTAATATAGTCCTGAAAAAAAAATTCCACTAGAGATAATAATAGTTAAAACTGAGCAATAACAAATATATTTTCTCAAGAGATTCGAACTTCTTATTTGCCTGAAGAATTGTGCTAAATCCTTAAGCTGTGCTACTATACATAATGTTCAAAACCATGATTGCAAATGGGTACTTTTATTAATTCCATTTTATGTATAAGGATATTAAGCTTAATTGTGATTAAGAAGCTTTTATTATTCTTGTTTTCAGAATTGTTAATTTATAAGCTGAAATACTAGATAATTGATCAAGATCATTACATCTTTGAGCTACTTAGCATCAATTTCATGATTTCCAATAATAAGAGATTTAATTAATTTATTTTTGATATTGATAAAGTTTATGAAATGTAAGGTCAATACAGCTGGGGTATAGCTCAGTAGTAGATGTTTGCCTAACATGCACCATCTCATATATACATGAGGCAGAAGAATCATAAGTTATAGGCCAGCCTATGGTATATAGAAAGAATGGGAAAGGATGAAGGGGGAGAGGTCAATCTCATAGTAAAAAGCACACCTTTATGAGTATGGTGGAAAAAAGAAAAGATAGAAAAAAACATACTATAATAGCTAAAATAAAATAATAATAGTAGTACCTAAGGCTGGCAATAATGTAAACAGACTAGATCACTCATCTAATCCTGCTGAGAATGTAAAAAGGTAGATTACTATAGAAAAAAATTTGGACTTATATCAAAATAGGGATGCACATATATAGATAAATATTCTCACTAAAAGACATGCAAGTGGAAAGGAGACCATTGATGGGGGTGTGAGGATAGGGGAGGAGGGTCATGGGAGGGTAAGGGGGAAGTTATGTGAGCAATGTTCAATGAAATGCATATATGGAAATGGCATAACAAAACCCATTAAGTTGTACATTAAAAATTACCAATAAAAGAAGAAAGATCCTACTGGAAAAAAACAAAACAAATAGTCAATATAGATTGCACACTGTTTAATCACATATTACTTATTCTGCCTTACATTTAAAATGCAATTTATCTCAAGGAGATTGTTTTTATTTGCATATCTAGATTTCTTTAAAAAGACAGTCAATTTTCAGGATTGATCTCCATGGAGTTTGCAACACCATATATTATAGTTCTCTAACACATAAATAACTTGAAGTGCAATTTATACTGATTTGGGTTGTGAGTGTATGTGCAAAGGTAAACCATTTTTTTAAAAAGCATACTTTTACAACTGAAACTTTTGCTAAAGAAAGAGCATTGAAGAATAATACTGTAGTTATAAAATCTTATTAAGTAATAATATAAATTCAAAGTTTAAAATTAAGTAATATATTGGTATTTTTCCTGTATCAAATCAGTAACATATTTAAAAAAGAATAACACTAACTGCTGATAAGTGTGTATGTTGTAAGTGCAAATCAACAGCTCTTTGGGGAAGCAATTGTAGGTATCAGAAATTATGTGACTTACTAATGATACAAATATAACACATCACTGAGATAAAAATAAATCAAAGAACACATATCTAGTTGGTCCTTCCTTCCTTCCTTCTTTTTTCTTTCTCTCTTTCTCTCTCTCTCTCTCTTTCTTTCTTTCTTTCTTGCTTGCTTTCTTTTTCTTTTCTTTCTCTTTTATCTCTACAGTGCTGTCAATCAAACTTATGGCCTTGCACTAACCAGGCAAGTACTTTACCACAGAGCTATATCCCAAGGCCCACACACACCTTTCTTTACAAGGATGTCTCCTTATGAAGATTCAAAATGGGAACAAATATGTAATAAGATTTCTGTAGTAAGATACTATGTGAACTATGTCAGTTGGTATTTTTTTCATTTAATGGATAATTTAAATAATAGGTCTATTGCTTTGATTCTCATGTTGAGAAGGTAAAAAAGGATATAACACATATGTCAGTCAGGATAGGCTCTATTATTATCTCATAATAAATGAAACCCAAACATTGTATTCTCAGTGTAACAAATATGGAATTTTCATTTATACTACAAGTATAATTGTAGGTCACCAAGGGGACTCTTATTTCTTCATCAGGCACTCAAGCTGAGATGCTTCAGTAAGATACAATCTCCCACCAGATTTGACACAATGAGTTAAAACCTACACCAGAAAGTGGCACATATCATATGCTCTCACATGCCATCAGCTGAGTCATATGGCCTCACCACTTCAAAGCCTGTAGGTCACTGTAAACTTATGATGTGCCCAGGATGCCACAGAGAGACAGAAATGTATTTAATGAATAACTGTATAAACTACTACACACATATATATGAGTGCGTGCAACACACACACACACACACACACACACACACAGGCTGAGGAAGTAAAACTATAAAAGTGCACATGGAAAACAGTCTAGAAAAAATGTTGGAAAGTTATGCTAGTAAATAAATTTGAGATAATGTATTTGATGTCAGTTTATTTTCTGTATTATATACAACAAATTTCCTTCAAAATGAGAAAATATGTAATAAATGCACTGTGAATTATTACATTAAATACATACACTCTTCGGAAAATGGGAATACCAGAACACCTAATTGTGCTCATGAGAAATCTGTACATGAACCAGGAGGCAGTTGTTCGAATAGAACAAGGAAACACTGAGTGGTTTAAAGTTGAGAAAGGTGTGCGTCAGGGCTGTATAC
>VMDO01021945.1:0-34429 GCA_007922755.1 Pedetes capensis | reverse complement strand
CCTCCGTTTCATCCTTCTTTTCCATCTCTTCCTCCTCTAGGACATCCCGGGATATCCAACAAATATGATTTGCCAGGTCATATAAATATTTACCAAGATGGCATAAGACAAAAGAAAATTACAAAACTATCTGCATAGGGAGTCATTACTTCAGCCACATTAGGTTGAGATTATAATACCATCAAGTAGACTAGTCTTTTCCTTTTAATCACAGAAAGGGTAGGAAAAAATTACTTCTTTATAACTCATATCTCACAAGTGTGCTTGAGGAGATGAGAAGGTAGTCTTCCTAATCTGGATTGAAAGGTATGAACAAAGAGGGATGAACTGTGTTTTGCAAGGGAGAACCTCATCTTTTGTAACCGGTGATGAATAGATCCACAAGGAGGGCATGGATACCATTCCTCAGGATCCCCAGGATGAGTTGGCTGCATTTTCCCCTAAAGACTTTTGCTCTGAGCTCCTTCACTCTCAGTTACTATACAGCCACACAAATGCATCTGTGATTATACCTGATTATCTTTTCTCTTCAATCTTGTTAAACAAATAGCTATTCTTCAAAAAGGCAAGTTTTCTAGAACATTTAACAATAATTGCAGAGACTGACTATATAATTACTGCAGGTCTGCTTTAGCTTGTTATCAGCACATTGAACAAGCACACTCATGAGATATGATCAAAAAGAAACTTAGCCGGGCACAGTGGCACATGCCTGTAATCCCAGAGGCCCAGGAGGTGGAGGCAGGAGGATTGCAATTTTGAGACCAGAGGCAGTCTATGTAACTTAGCGAGACCCTGTCTCAAAAAGTACAAAAATGGACTGGGGGTGCAGCTCAGCAGTCCAGCACTTGAGCATGCAAGCGCGAGGCCCTGGGTTCAACCCCCAGTATCACAGGAAAAAAAAAAAAGAAAGAAAGAAAGAAAAATAGAAACAGCATTGTTTCCCATTTGTTGTCCCTTTAAAATTTACTTCTTTTGAATTAAATCCAGCTTTCTCCATGATTTTTTTGCCCACTCGTAGGAAATCGTCCCAGATAAGTCCGTATCACAAAACAGTCTCCGCCAACAATGAGAATGCCCAGACCCTAGAAAGTGCAAAACCCTTTGATTTAGAGTTAAATCTTTTCCCCTGCCCTAGCAAGGGCAGACTTAAAAAGGTGTGGTTATGGGCTTTCTCTATGTGCACTCCTCCCCATTCTGCTCAGTGAGACTCCCAGGCTTCTAGGGCTGGAGGGTGTCAGAGAGGAGCACACAAAGTGCTTCCTTCACAGGTGACATTCTAAAGGACTTTGCTACCAAGCATGGCAGATGTTTAAAGCTGCTTCTCCCACGGGATTAGTATGAGTTCTTTAGAAGTTCCCTTGATGTTATTCCCACTGCAACTCTGCTTGAGAAACCAGTTCTCCAACAGTTCCTTTAACTATTTACATTTTGATCTGCCTCATTTACCCCTTTGGTATCTGACAGCTATCATATCTCAAAACTTCAGCCAGAATTTCACATTTAACAAACTATAACACTTGCCATTCCGTTAATCCTATATACTATGGATCACTGTCACTTTGGTGGGTATGAGGACAGAATGATACTTCTTTTCAGCAAGTAAAACAATAGTCTTTTCTAAGTATCATGGAAGATTGGTTCCAGGAACCCCCGTGGATACCAAAATCCACAGGTGCTCAAGTCCCTTCTACAAAATGGCACCATATATATATATATATAGGGTGAGGGAGGGAGGTATCTAGGGCACAACATGTGAGATACTCATTCCCATGGCCACACAAACTTGGCACCCTAGGCACCTCATTCATCTTACCCTAGACCTGTCTCTGTGCATCAGACCTGCATTCTTTTACTCTTTCATTTAATCAATCATTCACTCAACAATATTCTCCTCCTGTATATTTTAAGTCATCTCTTTCTAGGCTGGGATTTAGCTCAGTTGGTAGAGTGCTGCCCTGCACTCTCTGAGGACCAAGGTTTGATCCCCAGCACTGCAAAAACTGGAGAAGGATATGGCAATCCACTCCTGAAGCAATCTTGAAGCAATTAGCAATTGAAAACCCTGTGAGTGTTGCTATGAGTCAGACATGACTTAACAGCACCTAACAACAACTTTCTAGATTACCTATACTACTTATTATAAATGTTGTATAAAGAGTTGCTATACTTTATTATTTAGGGAATAATAACAAGAAAATGTGCATGTTCGGTACAGATGGAATATTTTCAAATACTTTCCATCTGAAGTTTATTGGATATACACATATGGTACCCACAGATATAGGGGACTGACTGTATATGAAAAAATGTTGGCTAGCATTTGTTATGGTACCTGAAAACTCTTATAATTATTGCTTTTTATTTAAAGTTCTATTTTTATTTCAAATTGAAAACTTCTACCACCATTAATTCTTCTTCCAATTTATTCTATATTTTGGTGGTTTTTCAACAAGTAGAGGCACTCAATTCTGGTCATCTCATGCCTAAAATTCAATTAAATTTTGTGTCTCCTTGTTTCTAGAAAATTTTCATGTGAGTTCATCATGGTTTACATTTTTCATATAAAAATGAAGAAGAGAACATAACCTAAGATTTCTAATCCCCGGAAGTTTTACACTTTAACTGAAGATTACTATCTCATTTTTGGTCATTATCATACATGTATGTACTTGATAAGTGTATTCTCTAATTGTATGTTGTACTTGATAGGTGTATTCTCTAAATCTATGTACTTGATAGTTGTATTAGAGAATACCTAATACATCTATCAAGTACATACATGTATGATTTATTGGAGTTATACATTTTTAAATAACAGTAACATATTAACTTTTAAACTTCCTAATCGTTTACCCTCTCACTCACCCCCATCCTCGTGATCATACCAGAAGTGACTATGGCAACTCCATCAGCATGGCAGTGGCTAGGGTGAGGGAGGGAGGTATCTAGGGCACAACATGTGAGATACTCATTCCCATGGCCACACAAACTTGGCACCCTAGACACCTCATTCATCTTACCCTAGACCTGTCTCTGTGCATCAGACCTGCATTCTTTTACTCTTTCATTTAATCAATCATTCACTCAACAATATTCTTAAACACTTTCTGTGGACCAAACACTGTTCTTGGTGCTGAACATTCAGAAGAGGAACAATCAGATAAAAAAAAATCAGGCAGTGCTATGAAGAAAGAGAAAGCAGAGAAGGAGAATAAGGAAGTACCAAGGTAGAGGGAGGGGCTCTCAGGGAAATCCTTACTAAGAAGGTGACGTTTGTACAAAGAATTAAAGGAGTAAAATATTTTTGAATACTTGATAAACTACAGTATTTTATGAATTTGTTGCCAATCATTTATAACAAGTAGATTTCATATAAATAATCTAACTTCTCTTAAAAAATCCAAAGATTGGCAACATAGAGTCATATTCCTGTATAACAATTGGATGGAACTGCGGGGGGCTGGCTACTTTAAACCAAGTCGGGGACTTTATATTGAGGAAGGTTCTCTAAATCTCTATCTGACTGCCTTGCTTAACTAAATCTCTTGTTTGTGTCCTATAGACCTGTGAGTTTGCAAACATTGGCTGAAATCCTTAAGAAGAGGCCTCAAATGCTGCCACCCTCCCTTCAAGCAGTCACTTGTAGGCCTGGTGCTCTTGAAGTGCAACAGTCTGCTCATGGAACCACAGTGAGGTCATACCTTTGGTGAGGCAAGGAAGGCCCAGAATCTGGACCTCAGTGTTGAGCGATGTTTTCATAGCTGCCTGAAGCCAAGGGAAACAGTACCAGTAAGCTGTTGTTTTGTACAATGATTAACAATACCAGAATTTTATTAAGACTCTGCCACCCTAGTTCACACAGGTTCTAATTTTGACTAAACCAGCAAAAGGAAAAAAAATCAATTCTGGGGTGTGCAAGGCATTATTTTCCATCCCAGCAGAATTTCAGTACAACAAGCCATAACAGGCATTTGAAACCTCACCTACCTGCTGGCACATGAAAAGGACAGGAATTTTCCACTTGAGTGAAGTGTTCATAAACCCCCACCCCCAGGAAAAGACCAGGAGAGCACCAGCAAAGTGTAGAGAGAAACACCATTCCTAACATCTCCAGAAATGTCAAATGTGGGTTTTCATAGCAATTATCTCTTATACTATCCACATTTTAGATGGATTTTTGTTTCTGCAACTATTTGCCTAAACCATAAGAATATTTTAAACTGAAAACAAGTGGATAAGAAGTTAAGATTTCTCAACTTCAACTTACATAAAATAATCTCAACTGTGAAATTGCATAAAACCAATTTTGTTGTAAAATAAAACTAGTTGGGAGCACTGTGACTTTGAAGCAGACATGGCATGAAAGTTTTGTTTGACAAACAGTATGAGGTTCTGGATATATTTCAATCAACTGTCTACATTTGCACTGGATTAAAAAACCTCAAACCCTGCCCAGTCTACAGATTACATTACTTCTCGGCTGTATTTTGCAATCAGTTAAAGAAAATAAAAAGGGAGGAGAAATTATATTTCCAGCCTTAAGTCCAAGGGGATATTGGAAAATTAAACTTTTAATCATGTCTGTAAGAATGAAAACCATGAGTAAAAAATTTTCACTTGAGTACTAAATTCACATAAATTGAAAGCAAACTCATTTTAGGGTGATCCTAGGAAAATTTGTGAAACAAGAGAAACTTCTTTTACACATACAAAATCTCTCTTCTCTGTACTTTTCCTTCACATTCACCAGGTTCTCCTATTTATTATGCAGCAATGCTCAGTTCCCAATAACCATACTTTCTCTCATACATATCTAAATATAGGCCAAAGGAGAGAACAAGAAACTTTATATTTTTAAAAAAAGCTCTGGGCTCAAGACTGTTTCTGATTTTAAGAATGAGAAGAAATAGCGAAGGGAAGAATGACTATGTTCCCTTTACAAATTCTTATAACATATCTCTCCTTTTAAGCAAATTTTTCAATGGATGCCAAACATTTTTGTGATGAAAGATTTCTGTGGTTTTCTTTTGGAAATGAAACATTAAATAGCAATAACTGCCTGAAGATTGTTCTGTTAACTTTCATACTTTGTCACGTCCACTGCAATAGTACATGCATTTTGCAAGTCTTTTTTTCAAATCTGTATATACTGAATATACATATGCTTTAATTATGTAGGGTCCTAGACTTAGCAAAAGGAAGAACAAAAGAAACTTTATTTTAATTTTCTTCAGAGTTCTTTTTTCTCAGAACCCCTCTGCATTCCTTTTGTTTACCTATAAAACAAGGTTTCAGATAACTACTGCAGATAATACTTCAGATAATAACTGCAAAATGGATATCAATTGCAGAAAAAACTAATTTTGTTATGATCATCTACTGTAAATAAGTCACATATAAAAGAGATATTATTTTGAAGTATTACTTGTTACTGTTGTTGTTAGGGGCCATCAAGTCAAGTCCAACTCATAGCCACCCTATGTACAGCAGATTGAAACACTCCCGGATTCTGGGCCAGGCACACGATCTTATTTATGTTTAAGCCCACTGTTGCAGACACTGTGTCAATTCATCTGGTGGAGGGTTTTCCTTTTTTTCATTGACCTGTCACTCTCCCAAACATGATGTCTTTCTCCAGGGATTGGTCCATCCTGACTACATGTCCAAAATATGTAAGACGCAATCTGGCCATTTTTGCTTCCAAGGAGCACTCTGGTTGCACTTCTTCTAGGACAGATTTGTTGGTTCTTTTGGCAGTCCATGGTATATTCAATACACCATAATCTCCAGCACCATAATTCAAAAGCATCAATTCTTTTCCTGTCTCCCTTGTTCAATGTCCAGCTTTTACAACCATATGATGCAACTGAAAATACCATGGCATGAGTCAGACGCACCTTCATCTTCAAAGTGACATCTTTGCTTTTCAATACTCTAAAGAGATCTTTTGCCACAGCTTTTCCTAGAGCAATGCATCTTTTGATTTCTTGACTGCTACTTCCATGGGTGTTGATTATGTAGCCAAGCAAAGCAAAATCTTGGACAACCTCAATCTTTTCTCCATTTATTGTGGAGTTGCATACTGACTCAGTGGTAAGAAATTTTGTTTTGTTGATGTTTAGTCACAATCCATACTGAAGGCTATGATCTTTGATCTTCACCAGTAAATATTTTAAATCCTCTTCACTTTCAGCAAGGAGAGTTGTGTCATCTGCATAATGCAGGTTGTTAATGAGTCTTCCTCCAATCCTGATCCTGCAAGAAGTAACTTAACATGCAATATTTTAAAAACAGTCAAGGAAATGACATTGGGTAAGTCTCTTTCCAGTGCCCAGAAGTCAAACATCAGACAATTGATTACCCAGGGCCTCAGACATGCTAGGTGATTATACTGCTTTTGCTAAGACTGACCAGCTCTTCTGTTGTTATTTTTGTTTTGTTTATTTTGCTTACTATGAATCACTACTAAGGTGCCACAAAGGATTTGGATGGTCGAAAAATTGATGAGCAAAGCTGTGCAATATGTAAGAAAATAACCATCTGTCCTCCAGCTTCTATAAACACACCTTCCTGTCCACCTCAGAATTTCTCTGAAGACTTCACCTCCCACATCACACCAACCCATGCCCTACCAGCAGCTGGAGAAGCCTTTCTTCCTTGTCTGAGTGAATCCAACCACTTCCTTTCTTCAGCTCTCTCTTCTGGGTTTTTTTGTTTGTTTGCTTGCTTGCTTGTTTTGTTGTTGTTGGGTTGTTTTTTTTGTTTTGTTTTGTTTTTGAGACAGGGTCTCGCTAAGCTAAGTTATACAAACTGCCTCCTCTGGTCTCAAACTTGCGATCCTCCTGCCTCCACCTCCCAAGCCGCTGGGTTTATAGGTGTGCGCCACCGTACCCGGCTCTTCTCTTCTGTGGTTTAGTGTCTTCTCCTTCTGTGCCTTCCTTTCTGACTGAAAACCTGCACACATGTTATCTATTCTGGAACATCCTTCTTCCCTATGTGCTGTCACTTCAATTTCCTACTTGGTTAACTTTCTATCCCTATCAATCTCCCTGAACAAATACTCTACAGCAGGGTCTCCAACCACTGGGATGTGGACCAATACTGTCCATATTTACATCTATATTTACAGCCACTCCCCACTGCTCTCATTACCACCTGAGCTCCACCTCACATCAGATCAGCGGCTCCTACCCCAGGGGTCAATGGAAAAATGAAATTGGTCCCTTGTCCCAAAAATTTTGGGGACCACTATCAGTGCTTGCCTAACTTTGTGTACACAGAAATCACCTAAGGGGTAGTATTAGAAGGCAGATTCTGAGTGAATAGGGCCTGAGAATCTGCTTTTCTAATGAGCATCCACAGTGTACCCATGTACCCATGTGATGCCCACACTTGAGGACTCTGCCATGAGATCCTCCACTCTTGCTTGTTCACTCATCCTCACCAGCTAATATCCATGTCTTCTATCTCGCTGAAATAGTTCCTATATGTCATCATTCTTATATTTGAATTCAATGGTTTTTTTGTCCTCATTCTCTAATCAGTCCACAGTATTGTTTATCATCATTGGTCACCCACCAACCTTTTCTTGAAATTTTCTTTTCTTACATTTGATGACACCATATTCTTTTGGCTCTTCTTCTATCTGCAATTCCAATTTCCTTTGGTTGCAGCTTTTCTTTCTGTTATCACTTAAAAGAACCTAATTATCACCAAAGTGATCACCCTCAAGATCAATTTTTACTCTTTGGCTTATCTTTGCTCCCACCCTTTCTTTCTGGGATTATTAGGTTTTGTGGCTTCCATATGCACTACTCAAATGTGAAGATTATTTTCTCAATTTGCATTCTGAACTCCAACTATCTAAGAGTTATCTCCATTTGAACAACCTTTCTGTTATTGAAACTTCACAAGTTTTTAACCACACTTGAGACTTAACTAATTTCTCTGCCAATTTTTCTATTTCTACTATGGATGTCATTATTATTCTTGGCACACAAGCTCCTTGGTTTCTCCTGTCTCTTCAAAGCTGATTACTAAATGTCTAACCTGGAAGGGTGGGAAAGGTGGATCATGGAATCAAGTGATGAGTAAGTTAAGAATACTGTGAAATTTGCTAACCATATTTCTTGCTATAATTTAGTGACTTTTATGTCCTACTGAGGTTTATCTAGATATCATCAGGTCAAAAAAGTGTCACTAAATTGCAGCTAGAAATATGATTAGCAAATCTTATAATACTGAGGGGTCTGGGGTTTAGCTCAGTTGGTTGAGTGCTTGTTCTATGTGCTCTGAGGCCCAGGGTTCAATCTCCAGCACTGCAAAAAACATGGGAGAAAGACCTGGCAGCCACTCCAGAGGAACAATTCTGAAATAAACAACCACTGAAGAGAGTCATTGACATAGTGCTTGGCTTGGCACAGTGTCAGGTAGCATTTTGTTCTTTTGTACATAGGGTCAGTACGAGTCAGATCTGACTCAATGGCACCTAACAACAACATGCTATTACCTTAAACTCCTACATGTTTTTCATTTCCCTCATTTCTTCTTTCTCTTTTAATTTTCTTCTTTCTCTTTTTAAATTTTTCTTCTCAGCCATTTCCCCTGTTTCCTTTCAATTCTTTCTTCTTTCTTTAATTTCCTGTTTCTATTTCATTGGTAATAATTCACATTTTAAAGAGTTGCATTCTCTTTGCCTCCCCACATCAGCATTCACTTACTGAATGTTTATCCAATGCTATCCACCCATCTTTCTATCTCCCAGTCATCCTGTTTATTCTTAAAACAACTCCAGGAGAACAAAGAACATTCCTATATTATTCAGTATCCTGTAGCCCATGGTGTCTGGCACTTAGTAGGTGCTCAGTAAGTGTTAAAGAAAGAAAGGGAAAGTGGAGACTTGTCCTCATTTTGCAGATAAGCAACCAAGACAGCGATCATATAGCTAATTGGTGATTTAGAAAAAATTCTAGTTTCCCGTTAAGATGGCAGAAGGTTAACAGCCACACTTCAAATGGGGAAGAAAATTGTTAGGGAAACTTGTGAAGTTCTCTGCTCAAAACAAAACAAAAAAAGTGGAGAGCAACATTAATAATTTTTTTTAAAAAAAGGATGGCATGAGGACAGCTTGCCAAATAGTGGAGATTAAAACAATGAAGAAGAGGAGGAAATGGCAAGGTGATTCACCAAAACCCTTAACCCAGGGGAAAAGACTGCAAAAGGCTTCTCCCTCTGGGAAAGTGCATGGCTGGCTAAAGGTACTGTGGAAAACTCCTAGGAAGAGGCTGGGCTGTGCATCCCTCCTGCAGAGCCTCCCACACGGGGAATATGGGGATTTTTTCCCTCTGGGTGAGAGACTGGTGCTCCCCTGGCTTCTGATGCCACTGGAGCTTAAGGCACAGGGAGAGAGACTAAGTGATGGCAAAAGACAGAAAGGAACTGCTCATGCTGCTGAAACCACAAATCTAAAAAAGTCTGTTCAGGCTGAGACACATTTAGGGCCCAGGAGCTCAATGCAGAGAAGGGGTGCCCTGGTACTGGGAAGCCTCAGTGAAACAGTTCAGGCAGTGATGAGTTTAGGGCCCAAGACTGGGACCCAGACAACTGGTACCACAGAACCAGCAAGCCTAGAGGAACGTTCAAACAGGGGCAACTTTAGGTATCTGGAGCACCAGTCAGACAGGGAGAAAAAGTGACACAGTGCAGGCTGTGATGGGTGCCTGTGCCTGCCCCACAGAGAAGGGGCGCTTCGGATAGGGGGAGCCGAAGAGACATGGTTCAGGCCCAGCCTGTTCACAGCCCTGGATACCAGCAACCCAGACAAGTGGTACCTGCAGGACCAGCAAGCATAAGAGAAATAGTTCAGGCATGGGCACCTCTAGGCACCAAGAGTGCTATGGGGGCAAAGGAAACAAAATGACACTGTTTAGGCTGTGATACTTTCAGGGCCCATGAGCACCTGCACCTGCCACACAGAGAAGTGGTGCTTCAGGTCCGGGCAGCCAAAAAGACATGATTCAGTCAGTGGCACACTTACAACCCAGGAGCACTGGCAACCCAGACAAAGAGCACCC
Source organism: Pedetes capensis (assembly GCA_007922755.1). Taxonomy (NCBI): domain Eukaryota; kingdom Metazoa; phylum Chordata; class Mammalia; order Rodentia; family Pedetidae; genus Pedetes; species Pedetes capensis. Next base: position 24,353 of record VMDO01021945.1, on the reverse strand, counting down.
ACAAAACTGATGGCCCTAAGAAAGATGGTTCAGGCAGTGGCACATTTAGGACCCAGGAGCACCTGCGATGCAGAGAACTGGCTCTGTGAGTAGAGGGAAAATAAGAGATACTGGTTAAGCTATGGTGTGGAGTTTAGGGCCAGGGAGCACCTGTGACACTGAGAAGGGGTATCATGGGTTTGGGGGTGCATAAGAGAGACACTCCAGGTAGTGGCATGATTGGGAGCTGTAAGCACAGGGGACAGAGAGAAACAGACAGGGTAGTGCTCTACAGAGGCTGCAACAAGAGCTAGGCACTGGACCCTGAGTCTGATACTTAAAGGGCGGGGAGAGAAGTGCCAGTGACCAGTCACCATCCAGTCATATGCAAGTGGATAGGGAGAACCTTTTTACACACGAAGGAGGTGAGATCTAGCACCCAGACCAACCAATGGGCATGCCTCAGCAGAAAAATATATGAAACATAAAAGGTCAAGCTACATGGGAAGATCCTGTAGACCAAAGCCCCTCAATGGATAATTTCAGGATAACCCAATTCACAGAGATGCCTGCTGGAGTATAAATATGGTGAAAGACCTTAATGTACCATCATGAGAGCAATTGATTCACTGGACAAAAATATATCTAACTTGGAGGAGAAATTCTCCAAAGAAATTGAGATCCTGAGAATCTCCTTGAGGTCCTTGAGATGCAAGGTAATATTAACCAACTCAGTATTATGGTAGAATCTTCAATACTCAAGACTAGATAAAGCTGAAAGTAGGATACCTGAAACTGAGGAAAAGTTGTTAGGTGCCATAGAGTCGGTGTCCAACTCATAGCAACCCTACATACAACAAGTAAAACACTATTGTCAGTGTTTCTCTGTTGTTCATAGAGTTCTCAATGGCTGTTTATTTTTTGAGAGTGGATTGTCAGGTCCTTCTCCCAAGCATACAGCACTTGGTATTCCCAGATGGTCTCCCATCCAAGTGCTAAACAGGCCCAATCCTGCTTAGTTTCTGAGATCTGACAGGATTGGATGCCACAGTGATATGGTTGCAGGCAAGAAAAAGGTAGAGGACCTTATTTACTCAGATGCTAAGATAGAAAGATGAAGCAGTATCAGCAAGATTTTCAAGAGGTCCTTGATAAAATGAAGAAAGAAAACCTACAAGTTCAGGGGTTTTATGAAGGAGCTGAAAACACCACAAGAGGATTAAGAAATTTATGTAAAGAAATATTAGATGAGAACTTCCCAAGCCTAAGGTAAGAGCTAGATACCAATATAATGAAATATTCAGAACTCCAAACAGAATACATCAGAACAAATCCTCTCCAAGACACATAATTAGAATGCTAACTCTAGAGAGCAAATAAGCTATTCTAAAACCTATAAGAGAGAAATGCCAATTCATTTATAAAGGCAAACTCATCAGAATAACAAATGATTTCTCAGAAACAACCTAAAAGGCAAGGAAAGATTGGTCAGACATCATTACAGGCCCGAAAAAGAATAACTGCCAACCAAGATTATATTACCCAGCAAAGCTATCTTTTAAAATATATGAGTTTAAGACATACCATGATATTGACTTGTTTAAATGATTTGCAATACCCAAGCCACCAGTGCAGAGGATCCTCAATGAAACACCACATATGGGAGAGATAAGACAACTCTAAATATAAGACCAATGGAATGAATAATAAACATGAGGGTAAACAAAAAAATAGGCTAAATATAAATTTTATAAAAGAAATAAATACAAAATTGGTGCACAATAACAAGCACCTCTCAATAATTACTCTCAGTATAAATGAGCTTAACTCACCAATCATGAGGCATAGACTTGCCCATTGGATTAAAAAAAAAAAAACTCTGAATATGCAGCATTTAAGAGACTCACCCCATCAATAAAGACCACAAAAGCCTGAAAATTAAAGGCTGGAAAATAATATACCAAGCATGTGGGTCCCAAAAAAAAAAACACAGCAGACGTGGTGATTCTAATTTCAGAACACTTAGACTTTAATTTCAAACTAATCAAAAGAGACAAAGAAGAACACTACATATTAGTAAAAGTAACAGTCAACCAGGAACTCATGATGATGCTTAATATTTACTCATCAAATATAGGAGCACCTAGCTTCATAAGACAAATTTTATTGGAGATAAAGGAACACATCGGGCCAGACACAATAATTATGGGACATTTCAATACTCTACTTTAACCAAGAGAGTGTTCATCAAAGTAAAAAATCAACAGAGAAAAAGAGGGCTTAAATTGTACCATAGACCAACTAGACCTTACAGACATCTACAGAATATTCCATCCATCAGATGTGAAATACACATTCTTTTCAGCACCACATGGAACTTTTTCTAAAATAGATCACATTTTAATTCACAAAAAATGTTCTCAACAAAGACCAAAACACAGGAATCATTCCCTGTATTTTATTAGATCACAATGAATAAAACTAGAACCCAAAAGCAAGAAAATTTTCAGAAACGTTACAAATTCATGGAGACTAATACACTGCTGAATGATCAATGAGTCATAGAAGAAATCAGAGAGAGAATTTAAAAATTTCTGCAATTAGCCGGGCACTGTGGTGCACACCTGTAATCCCAGCAGCTTGGGAGGCGGAGGCAGGAGGATTGCGAGTTCGAGACCAGAGGCAGTCTGTGTAACTTAGCGAGACCCTGTCTCAAAAAAAAAAAAAAATGGGCTGAGGGTGCAGCTCAGTGGTCCAGCACTTGCAGAGCATGCAAGTGCGAGGCCCTGGGTTCAACCCCCAGAACTGCAAAAAAAAAAAAAAAAAAAAAAAAAAAAAAAAAAAAAAAAAAAAAAAAAAAAAAAAAAAAAAAAAAAAAAAAAAAAAAAAATCTGCAATCAAACAAATATGAAAATACATCCTAGCAAAATTTAAGAGATACAGCAAAGGTAGTTCTAAGAGGGAAGTTCATATCCATGAATACCTTCATCAATAAGTTAGAGAAGACCCAACTAAATAACTTAATGATGCATTTTAAGGCTCTAGAAAGCCAAAAATAAGCCAATCCCAAAAGGAACACTCACACAGAAATTGTAAAGATCAAAGCAGAAATAATAAAATTAGAATCCAAAAAGATAATTCAAAGAATTAATGAGTCAAAATGTTGGTTCTTCAAAAAGATTAATAAAATAGATGCTTTCCTAGCTGATCTCACTAAAAGAAAGAAAGAAAAATCCCAGACTTAAAAAATTAGCGATGAGAATGTGGTCATAACCACTAATACCAATGAAATCCTGAAGTTCATCAAGGAATACTTTGAGAAATTATACTCCCCAAAATATGAAAATTCAGAAGAAATGGAAAAGTTTATCAACACACATGAATTACCAAAATTAAGCCTGGAGGACATAAGTAATTTAAACAGACCCATTACATTCACCAAGATAGAGATAGTAATAAAAAGTCTTGCAAAAAAGAAAACAACAATGTCCTGATGGGTTCACAGCAGAATTCTATCTAACCTTCACAGAAGAATTAATACCAATTCTTCTTAAACTATTTCATAAAGTAAAAAAGGAATGGGCACTTCCAAGCTCATTCTACAAAGCCAGTATCACCCTGGTACCAAAACCAGGCAAGGACACTTCAAAGAAATAGAATTATAGACAAATTTCCCTGATGAACACTGATGCAAAAATCCTCAATAAAATTGTGGCAAATGGAATTCAACAATACATAAAAAAGATCATACACCTTGACCAAGGGGGCTTCATTCCATAGGTGCAAAGCTGGTTCAATTTACAAAATCAATGTAATTCACCATATCAAGAGACTTACAGACAGAAATCACATGATCATACCAATCAATACTAAGAAGGCCTTTCACAGAGTACAACATCCTTTCATAATAAAATCTGGGCCTAACAGGGAAAAACCTCAACATTATAAAAGCCATCTATGACAAATCTACAGCCAATATCATATTAAATGGTGAAAAATCGAAACCTTTCCCTCTAAGATCCGGAACAAGACAAGGCTATCCACTCACTCCTCTCTTATTCAATATTGTGATGATTGTCCTAGCCAGAGCAATCAGACAAGAGAAAAAAATCAAAGAGATACAAATAGGCAAAGAAGAGGGAAAGTTATCCTTAATCATCAATAACATGATCCTTTACCTAAAGGACTCCAAAAATTATTTGGAGCTAATTAATTCCTTCAGCAAAATAGCAGGACACAAAATAAACACTCCAAAATCAGTAGCGTATTTTATACCAATAGTGAAGAAGAAGAGAAAGAAATTAAGGCAACAATCCTATTCACAATAGCTCACCCCAAAATTAAATATTTAGGAATCAATCTAACAAAGACCCAGATGATCTCTACAAGGAAAACTTTGAAACTTTAAAGAAAGAAATTGCAGAGGATACTAGAAGCTGGAAATATCTCCACTGTTCATAGATTGGGAGAATCAATATTGTAAAAACAATTATACTATCAAAAGCAATTTACAGATTTAATGCAATTCCCAAAATAATAATTCCAAAATAGAAAAAAAAATCCTAAAATTCATATCAAAACACAAAAGACTATATATAGCCAAACAATCTTAAGCTGCAAAAACTGTGCAGGCAGGATCACAACACCTGAGTTCAAACTATACTACAGGGATATAGAGGCAAAAATCAGCTTGGTATTGGCACAAAAATAGGTTTGAAAACCAATGGAACAGAATTGAAGACACAGAGATACACCAGTGCAACTACAGCCACCTGATCTTTTTATTGGAAATTTTTAATGTACAACTTGATGTGATTCATTCTGACATGGATTTGTGACATTTCCATGTATGCATTTTGTTGTACATTACACAGATAAGTTCCCCCTTACCCTCTTGTGCACTTCCTCCCTCTATCGCACCCTCCCACCAAAGACCTCTCTTCCATTTGCTTGTCTTTGTGTGGTAATATTTTTCTATATATCCTTGGATCCAAATTATGTTTAAGATTGAAACTTTCTGTAGTGAACTATCTTTTCACATTGTCAGTATCATTACCTGAATTTTCTAGCCCATCTGTATTATTACCATTCTTTGGTATTATTGGTGTTATTATAATTACTTCTGGGACTATTAAAGTTGGATTGTTCACCCTGAGGTCTCCCCCTTCCCCATTCCTCACTCCTCCTAGTCCCTCCTCTCCCTCTTCTCCTCTCCCAGGATTTCCTCCTTTTGCTAGATCCCTCCCTCCTTCTTTTGCAGTCCCCAAATTGTCGCTTCTCCGCTAACTGAACTTTAGCTTTTTTTTTTTTAATTATGTTCCGACCTCCACATAGGATTTTTCCTTCATGTAATTTTGACTCAGCTCCCACATATGAGTGAGAACATGTGGTATTTCTCTTTCTGGGCTTGTGTTTATTCACTTAAAATAACTTTCTCCAATTCTATCCATTTTGCTACAAATGGCATTCTTTCTTTTTTTTTTTTTTTTTTTTTTTTTTTTTTTTTTTTTTTTTTTTTTTTTTTTTTTTTTTTTTTGATTGCTGAGTAGTATTCCATTGTGTATATGTACCATAGTTTTTTTATCCATTCTTCTGTTGATGGACACTTTGGTTGATTCCATATCCTTGCTATTGTGAAAAGGGTTGCATTGAACATGGAGATGCAGGTGTCTCTGTGGTAAATTTGGGTAAATTTCCCAATAATGTTATAGCTGGGTCATATGGCAGATCTATTTTTACTTTTTTTAAAGATACCTCCATATTAGCCAGGTGCAGTGGTGCACACCTGTAATCCCAGCAGCTCAGGAGGTGGAGGCATGAGGATCACAAGTTCGAAACCAGAGGTAGTCTGCATAACTTAGAGAGACCCTATCTCAAAAAGTAAAAAAATGGGCTGGGGGTGTATCTCAGTGGTCCAGCACTTGCAGAGCATGCAAGTGTGAGGCCCTGGGTTCAACCCCCAGCACTGTAAAAAAAAAAAAAAAAAAAAAAAAAAAAAAAAAAAAAAAAAAAAAAAAAAACTCCATATTGATTTCCAAAGTGGTTGGACCAATTTACAGCTTCATCAGTAGTGTAAGAGTGTTCCCTTTTCTCCACAAACTTGTCAGCATCTGTTGTTATTTGTTTTATTGATCTTGGCCATTCTTACTAGTATAAGGTAGAATCTCAGAGTTGTTCTAACTTGCATTTCCCTAATGGCTAGGGATATTGAACATTTTTTCATGTGTTTCATGGCCTAATGAACTTCTTCATTTGAGAACTATCTATTCAGTTCGTATGCCCACTTGTGTATTGGATTATTTGTTGTCTTGGGAGTTGCTTTCTTGAATTCTTTGTAAATTCTGGAAATTAGTCCTCTGGCCCATATATAGAATGTGAAGATTTTCTCCCATTCAGTGGGGAATTCATTGACTCTGTTGATTGTTTCCTTTGCCATACAGAAGCTCTTAAATTTCATGTAATCCCATTTATCTATTCTTGTTGCAATTTCTTAAGCAATTGGAGTCCTATTAAGGAAATAAGACACCTGATTTTTGCCAAAGGGGCTAAGGATGCCCAGTGGAGAAATGATAGCCTCTTCAACAAATGGTGCTAGGAAAATTGGATTTTCATTTGCAGAAAATTGAAAATAGACCTGTATGTCTCAATTTGCAGCAGAGTTATTTCAAAATGGATAAGAGATTTCAATATAAAACTGAATACCTTAAAACTACTAGAAGAAAAGATAGGAAACATGCTCCAACACATAGGTATAGGAAAGTTTTCCCTTAATAAGACTCTAATCACCCAGGAAATGACACCAAGAATTGACAAATGGGACTAAACGAAGTTAAGAAGCTTCTGTATAGCAAAGGAAACAACAAGTTAAAGGAGAGCCCACTGAGAGGGAGAAAATCTGTACCCCACCAATATTTATTAAAAAGGTGGATACACACACACACACACACACACACACACACACATACACACACACAAAGAAAAATTTCTATGCCCAATTTGTCTGAAGCCAAAACCTATAACAAATAATGAGGGCACTACCTTTCTGTGTCCCCAGCTTTGTACAATGTGTTCTAGGAGGACATAAGTATGTACAAGAGAAAGGTTTTTGCTCTTAAGGAGTATATAATTGAGTAAGGGAGCCAAATATACAAATATTTATAAATTAGTGTAATAAGCTCATTTGGTAGAGTGCTGCTCTCTACTCTCTGTGGCCCTCGGTTTGATCCTCAGCACTACAAAAAAGAGGAGAAGAACTTGGGAATCCACTTCCAAAGCAATCTTGAAATAATCAGCCTTTGAAAACCCTACATAGGGTTTCTATGAGTTGGATTAATCTCAACAGCACCTAATGAAAACAATGTAATTATAAATATACGAATAATTCTTTTGTGGTACTTGAGCATTGAACTCAGGGCCTCAGATGTATTTTGCAAGTGCTCTAACACTAGGCTGCACCCCCAACCCAATTTTTATTTTTTATCTTGAAAAAGAGTCTCACTAAATTATGCAGTTTGCCTCTGGCCTCAAACTAGAGATCCTCCTGCCCCTGCCTCGTGAGTTGCCAGTATTACAGGTATGAGCCACTGCACCTGGCTCAAATAATTATAAATTTTAAAGTGGGTTCAAAATCTCCAGAAAGATTTTCTTGGTACTTAGCTTCTGGGTAACCAATTTTAGTATGTGACAGAATAAAACAAACTAGTAAACAGTCCCCCTTTCCCCTACAGCCTTATGATTGGCCCTAGTCGGATTAAGAGTCTTGAAATCCAAGCAAAGTGGTCAGTCCATCATACATGAGACCCAGAAATTAACAAAATCCCTATGTGGGTCCCAGCCTAAAATCATATCCAAGATCTTTAGGACAAATTCTAACTGCTGGCTGGCAACGGCAGAAGTAATGTCATTTAAAGGTGATACTAATGTACTGTCTCTCACAAGATGGCACAAGAAAGGAAATATCTCCAAGGCTTGGAAGAAACAGAAAGTGAATTCTTTTATTTAGGAGTAGAGTAGACAAACAAATTTTCATTTTCAAATGGCCTGTTGTTGTTAGGTGCCATTGACTCAGGTCTGACTCATAGTGACCCTACATACTTATTTATTCATAGCGTTTTCAATGGCTGATTGTTTTGGGATTGCTTCAAGAGTGGGCTGCCACATCTTTTTCTCATTTTTGCAATGTTGGGGCTCAAATCCAGGGCCTCAGAATGCACAGAGCAGCCCTCTATCAACTAAGCTAAACTCTAGACCCTTCAAATGACTTATTACTGTGATATTACGATATAATAAGACATACACATTTTGGTCTTCATGATCTTGGTACTGTGAAAAATCAGACCTAAATTCTCTTTAAAATCACTAGTTCCTTGAAAACTAGCCCTCAACAAAAGCTGATAAGGGCAGCTGTGTCACAAGATGGCTGTGCCTGCTGAAGGGCTGGATTAAGAAAAAGGTGGTGTCACAAGATAACCTTGTAAAAGGTCAAATTCAGGATTTCCTGTAATGGGCTGAGCTTTGGGAAAATGTAAACTTACTTTGTACCCCCCACCCCTTTACTGTAAAAAAAAGTTCCTGCTTCTGTAATTCTGCTTCTCCACCCCTACCCTATAAAGCCCCTAATCACTGTGAGTGGGATGCTACTTTCTGAAAGTCCACTCTGGGACTGAAAGTAACTGGCCGGCCAGTCTAAATAAACTTTTGCTCCCGATCCGCTTGTTTGTGTCTTGGAGTATTTTTCTGGGGTTGAGCCACTGGGTACAACAGTACTCAGCTCCTAAAATCATTGGAATTTCTAAGATAGAGACATAAACGTGAAGAGTCTATTTTTTGTTATTCATAACAAGCCCTTTCAATCATACCTGAGTTCATGTTAATGAAGTAATTTTGGAAAAGAGGAGACCAAACCAGGGATTAGAGGCTGGATCTTTTAGTCCATGGTGGACCTCTTGGAGAGGAGAAGGCCTGAATCTTGACTTGGTCACTAATGATCTATTATTTAATCAAATACTTCTGTAATTGAATCTCTACAGAAGTCCAGAATGATGGAATTCAGAGACCTTGATTGTGGAATATATGAAGGTGCTGGTGGATAGTGCCCTTAAAAAGGATATTGAAGTTCCCTGTCCCTTTGTTAACTCCCTGCCTACTTAACCTGGTTGAATTTCTACCACACCCTAATTTTGTTTCTCTCTGAAGATAGGACACTAAAAGACCAGAAGTTCCTCTTCCGTTTTTTGTTGTTTTTAAGTACCATTGAGTCGGGTAGGAAAGATGGGCTAGTTGGAGGACATAGTATTGGGGAGATGTCCTTAGGGCTTATATCTTGTCCCATCCTGTATTCCCTTTCTTTGCTTCCTATCTCCCATCAGTTAAAGTAGTTCCTCCTCCACAAGCTCCTGCCACCATGATGTTCTACCCTAGTGCATGGGGCCAAGTCACCCTGTATTGAACCTTCTGAAACTGTGAGCCAAAAATAAGTAATTCTTCTCTTAAGTTGCTTCTGTCAGATATTCTCATCACAGCAATGCAAAAGTAACTAATATAGCACCTATCCAACAGTTGCCCTATGTCTCATCCAAACAAAAACAAAGTCTTTTCTAACCAAAAGCTACTTCATAAATTTTGAAGAGACAACTTTACACTATATTTGCAGACATAAATCTAGGGACACACACAGGAAAAAAAAAAAACATGAAATATGATACCTTCAAAGAAAAACAGTAATTATCCACAAATAGGTCCCAATTTGAAGAACAGGAAATACCTGAGAAAATAATTCAAAATAAAGATTCTAAAGAAACTCAATGAAATGTGAGAGAATATAGATAGGCAAACAAAGAAAGAAATGAGAAAAACAATTCAGGATATGAATAAGAGATTCATGAAAGAGCTATAAATAATAAAAAGAACAAAAAAATGTGGAACAAAAAATTCTCAACTGGTTAAGTAAAGAATACATTGAAGGGCTTCAACAAGAGACTTGAACAAGTAGAAGAAATTATTTCTTAACTTGAAGACTGGTCTTTCTAGTTGGAGGGTGGAGAGGGAGGGAGAGAGAGAAAAAGAAGAAGAAGGAAGAGGAGGAGGGAAAGGGGAAAGGGGTGGCAGAGAAGGAGGAGGAGAGGGAGAAGGAGATTTGTGTGGGATTTTAGGACACTGTTATCAAATATTTAAATATGGGATACTGGCACCCAGATACAAGAAACTCAAAGGACCACAATTGGATTCAATCACAAAGAGATCTTCACCAGTAAGCATTATAGTCAAAATATCAAAAGGACAAGACAAAGAGAGTATTCTAAAAACAGCAAGTCACATACAAGGAAACATTCATTAGACTTACATTATATTTCTCAATAGAAATATCACAGGCCACAAGAGAAGAAGATGATATATTCAAAGGAAAGAAGAAAGAAAGAAAGAAAGAAAGAAAGAAAGAAAGAAAGAAAGAGACTTGACAACCAAGAATACTATACTCACCAAAAATATCCTTTATGAATGAAGGAAAAGTAAAGCTTTCCCCAGATCATTGGATGCTGAGGGGATTCATGACCACCAGACTAGCCCTACAAGAAATACTTAAGGGAATCCTATATTAAAAATGCCTGCAGCGGTAGCCCTGTGGCATCCGATCCCGTCAGATCTCAGAAGCTAAGCAGGGTCAGGCCTGGTTAGTACCTGGATGGGAGACTGCCTGGGAACACCAGAAGCTGTAGGCTTGGGAGAAGGACCTGGCAACCCCCTCCCAAAAATCAATCTGCCATTGAAAACCCTATGAACAGCAGAGAAGCACTGACAATAGTGTTTCCCCTGTTGGACAGAGGGTCACTATGAGTCAAACACCGACTCGACGGCACCTAACAACAACAACAATATTAGAAATAAAAGGATGATGCACATACGAGGCAAGTGCTGTACTACTGAGCTCCAGCCCAATTCCCTTTTGATGTTTTATCTTGAGAAAGGGTCTTAATGTTGCATAGGCTGACCTCTAGCTTTGAACTTGCAAACTTCCCGCCTCAAACTCTCCAATCACTAGGATCACAGGCCTGCATCAGAGCACATGGCTCAAAAAAGGTAATTCTTGTTAAGCAAATATTTCAAAGGCTAGATCTGGCTATGGACTATTCCCTGTGCACCTGTGATGATGCCCAGGATAGTAGAGAGGGTTGTTTTTTTTCTATACTTCCTACTGAGCAATAGGTTTTCAAATATAGGCATAAGAGTTTTAGTTAATGAGGAAAGAGATTTAATCTTTAATCTGTTTGTCTTTGGAGGAGGAAAACCACTAAGGTATTATCTGTATTTTAAGATGCTTCCAATACTTAATAACTAAAATCTAAATACTTTCTTTATGAAAAATTTCCATTTCTCATTTTTGACCCTGAAGTTAGTCATGAGCAGAGTTGTTAACACCGATTCCTTAAGGGAAAAGTATAGGAAGGAGACTAAAAAGGAAGAAAGAATGATGAGGGATGGTGAGCTAAAATGAGGAACACAATATTTCACAAAACATACATCTAATGGATAACTGAAGTCTTATTAAGCATACAGGTTTCCCACATGCTACTCACTATGTTCCTTACGTATTAAAGGGGAAGTTATTAGAGGTGGAAGGGTAGGAGTTATTCTGATGGGAAATCTAAGAAATGTGGTGCTTTTAGAAGGGAGTTCTCATTCCTTTTCCAAAGAAGGAGAAAGATACTTTGGGAACATGTTTATGACCTCTTTGGTGCCCAAACCAGACAAAGATACAACAAAAAATGAAACTGTAGACCAATATACCTCAGGAACACAGGTTCAAAAATCCCTGATAAAATACTAGCAAACTGAACACAAAAGTACATGGAATAGACCATACACATGATTAATTAGATTCAGCCCAGGGATGCAAGAATGGTTCGACATATGCAAATAAGTGTGATATGATACATCAACAGAATAAAGAACAAAAACCTTATGATCATCTCAATAGATGCAGAAAAAGCATTCAATAAGTTTTGACATCCCTTTCTGATAAAAATTTTCAACAAATTAGGTACAGAAGAAACATACCTCAAGCTGATAAAACCTATCTGTGAAAATTCCACAACCAACATCATACTGACTGTGGAAAAGCTGAAAGTGTCTCCTCTAAAATCAGTAACATGACAAGAATGTTAACTTTTACCACTTTATTTAATATAGTAGCAGAAGTCTTCACAAGTGTGACTCAGCATGAGAAAGAAATAAAGAGCATCCAAACTGGAAAGGAAGAAGTTCAGTTATCCATGTTTGCAGATGGCATGATTTTATACATAGAATTACATCAAAAAGCCATTAGAACTAATAGAAGAACTCAGTGAAGTTTCAGGATATAAAATCAACATACAAAACCAGTAGTGCTTTTATAGACCAATAATGAACTTCCTGAAAAAAAAATTAAGAAAGAAATTTCATTCACAGTAATTACAAAATAAAATATTTAGGAATAAACTTAACCAAGGAAGTAAAAGACATCTACAATGAAAAATTATGAATCATTGATGAAAGAAATTATAAAGAACACACAAAAACATGGAAAGATATGCCACATTCATGGATTGGAAGAATTAATAGTGTTAAAATGACCATACTATCCTAAGCAATCTATAGCTTCAATGCAATTCCCATCAGAACACCAGTGATTTCCTTTGCAGAAGTAGAAAAAGCAATCCTAAAACTCATGGAACTATGAAAGACCCAGAATATCCAAAATAATCCTGAGCAACTGACAAACAACAACAACAACAATAAAAAAGCCCAAAGCTGGAGGCATCACAATACCTAACACAAAAACATACTACAAAGCTACAGTCAAATTCATGCACATTCACATAATCAACTGATTTTTGACAAAGTTACAAAGAGCATACAGTGGAAAGACAGCTTCTTCCATAAAAGATGCTAGCAAATTTAGACATACATATGCACACTAGAAATGAAACTAAATCTCTCTCACCTACATAAAAGTCAATTCAAACAGTTCAAAGACATAAATGTTAAACCTGAAACAAAGAAATTACCATAAGAAAACATAGGGGAAACACTTCAAGACATTGGTATGGGCATCTGATTTCATAACCCTCCAAAACTGTTGAAAGGACATGGAGTAGATTTGAGAATATACAGTATATCAAACTAAGAAGCCTCTGTAGAACAAGGGAAATAATCAACAGAATGAGGAGATAACCTACCATATGAGAGAAAATATTTTCAAACTATTCATCAGGCAGAGATTAATATCCAGTATATATTGTTGTTGTTGTTAGGTGCGGTCGAGTGGGTATCCGACTCATAGCGACCCTCTGTTCAACAGGGGAAACACTAGTGTCAGTGCTTCTCTGCTGTTCATAGGGTTTTCAATGGCAGATTGATTTTTGGGAGCAGGTTGCCAGGTCCTTCTCCCAAGCCTACAGCTTCTGGTGTTCCCAGGCGGTCTCCCATCAAGGTACTAACCAGGCCCGACCCTGCTTAGCTTCTGAGATCTGACGGGATCGGATGCCACAGGGCTACCGCTGCAGGATCCAGTATATATAAGAAATTCAAAAAGCTGAATGCCAAAAATACCAATAATCAAATTAAAAATGAGCTGGAGAACTAAACACTCCTCAAAAGAATATACACAAACAGCCAACAAATACATGAAAAAATACTCAATCTCACTAATCACTAGGGAAATGTAAATCAAAGCCACAATAAAGTCTGCTGGCAGCCCAATTAGAACGGCTACCAGCAAAAGACAAAAAACAACAAATACTGGTGAGCAATTGGAGAAAGAGGAACTCTTATATACTGTTAGTGGGAATGCAAATTAGTACAGTTATTATAGAAAACAGTACAGAGATTCCTGAAGGAATTAAAAATAGAATGATCATCTGATCTGGCAATTCAACTGCTGGTTATATATCCAAAGGAGATGAAATCATTATACTAAAAAAAAAAAAATACTTGCACTCCTATGTTTGCTTCAGCACTACTCACAATACCTAAAATATGGAATCAACTTAGTGGTCAGTGGATGAGTGAATTAAGAAAATTTGGTGTATATACACAATGGAATAGTATTCAGCCATAAAAATAATGCAGTCTTATTCAGTAATATTCACAAAAACTATGAGAGAGGAAGAATTGGTTCTGATTTTCCTACAGCATAGTAGAGTGTCTATCTGTTGAAACAATCTATTTCACATTTCAAAATATCTAGAAGACCATGCAATTCTTCACCCATAAATATAATGTTTGAAGAGATAGAAATGCTTATTATACTGATTTATTATAGATTGTATACATGTATCAAATTATAATATTGTACCCCATAAAGATGTAAAAACATTATTTCCTAATATAAATAAGAGAGAACAAATCAAAAAATAAAATATCAAATTATAAAAGCATGAGAAAATACAAATGTAAGTGAATAATTTTATACACTTACGGTGGGCAAAGATTGTGATAGTATGACATCAGAGGAAAAGCCATGAAGCAAAATTATCCACCAGAGGAAAACGGAAGAGCTTTCATACTGCAAAAAAATGCCATAAGATATGTCAAAAGTAAAATTAAAAAGAGGCAAGAATATATTTTTTAAATAGGAGGTAAAGAATTCACATTTCTACAGCCATTTATTTTAAAGAGCAGGGAAGACAACTTTGCTATAAAAAGACAAGTAAAACATTTTTTAAAAGATCTACAGCAACAAAAAATCTGAAAAACAGCCAACTGTTGTGGCACATGCCTGTAATCCTAGCACTTGGTAGGCAGAGGTGGGAGAATCACAAGTTTGAGCTCAGACTAGGTTATATAGTGAAACTCTGCTTAAATAAATAAACAAACAAAATCTACAATTTCTCAGCTAATAGATTGATAAAAATATATAAGAATCATAATATCCAGGGGCAGTGAGCATGTAGGAAAATGGGTTCTCAAATAGGGCTAATGGAAGAATACTTGTTACTACCTTTATGAAGGACACTTAAGTGATATGTACCAGAAATCCTTCAAAAGAGACATAATCTATAGTCCAGTAAACCCACCTCTAGGAATTTATCCTAGAATACTCTAAGAAAAACGTAAATCAATGTATGTGTGAAACATATATTGTGGCATTGCTTATAATAGTAAATAATTAAAACAATCTAAACGTTCAATCAAAGAACAGTGATTAGTTATATTTTGACTCACCCATATGGTAGAATTTCATGACATTATTAACAAATAAAGATCTGAATACATTTTTGTTGATGCAGAACATTTTTTTATGGTATGATGTTAAGTGAAATGCTGGGCATGGTGGCACATACCTATAATACCAGCCCTTGGGAGACAAAGGCAGGAGGATTGCTGCAAATTCGAGGCCATCCTGGGCTACATAGTGAGTTCCAGACCAGCCAGGACTACATAGTGAGATTTTGTCTCAAAAAGCAAACAAACAAACAAATAAGTGGCACATTATACACTGGGACTGGTGGTGTACATCTGTAACCCCAGCATATGAAGATGCAGAGACAGTAGGATTGTGAGTTTGAGGACAGCCTGAGTTACATAGCAAGACCCTCTGTCAAAAAAATAGTCACATTAAACAACTTACATAACCTCTTTCTTTAGGAAAAAAACACACTACACAATAATTTGTGTAACAATTTTTAAAAATCACACACAGTTATAATTTGGATTTTTTTTAGTGGTACTTGGGGCTTGAACCCAGAGCCTCACACATACTATGTGCTTTACCACTGAGCTATACCCAATGCCCATTTCTTATTTTTTATTTTGAGTCAGGGACTTGGTAAGTTACACAAGGCTTCCTCTGCTCTTAACTCATGATCCTCCTGCCTCTGCCTTCTGAGTCGCTTGGATTACAGATGTGCACCACCATGCCTGGCACTGTAATTTGGATTTTAAATGTCCCCCAAAAGCCCATTTGGTAAAGTCTTTGTCCTCAGTTCATGGCACTATTGAGACGTAGTGGAAACTTTAGGACATGAGAAATAGTGGAAGGAAGTTAGGTTATTGGAGGCATACCATCAAAGGAGGTATGAGACACACACACACACACAATGAGAGAGAGAGAGAGGGAGACAGAGAGAGAGGGAGGGAGGGAAGGAGGGAGGGAAAGAGAGACAGAGAGGGAGAGGGGGAGGAAGGAAAGAGAGGGAAGAGAGTGTCAGATAGTAGATAAGACCCCCATTGCAATTGAACTGACTTTAGTGCTGATGAAACTAGGATTAATGCCAGCTCTCAGGGCTTTGAAAATTCAATACCCTCCCTTGAGATTTACTTCATGTTTCTTTCTACCTCCACACTTCTGTGCCTTTGTGTGCTAGTCATGTTTCATCTCACAAAACCTAGATGTGAACCCAGTTCTTTCACAATCAAACCATTTTCATCAAGGCTTTTGTGAGTTTTACCGACTTTACTGAAGGTCTTAGGAGCATGGTTATGATCACTCAGACTCCCACCATCTTAGGAGCTCTTTAACCTTTCGACAGCTTGATTCCTACGAAGCTTCAGTGGCAGCCAACATCCAGCCCCAAGAGGGACAAAAGCAGTGAGATTTTCTCTTCACCATTATATGTGTATGTGTACGTGTGTGTGTGTACATATGTGATTTCCCCTGGATATTTAAAGGTCCAGGAAGTTCAAGTCCAGCCTGGACTATTTAGTAGATATTGACTCAAAAAAAAAAAAAAAACCAAAACATTAACACTGGCTATCTCCACACAATGAAAGCTCCAGTAACTTTTGTTTCTTCGTCACACTTTTCTGAATTTTCTGGCATTTTTACAAACATATACTATACATACAAAAGAAAAATTAAATTATTCAAATTTTAAAGAAAAGAGAGAGGCATTGCTGATGACAAAGCAATATTTCTCTGGATCTGTCCATACTTGCACTGTAGAAGCCCAGCCTTTCATATTCACCCCAAATCACTTGAGTAGTCTGCAGAGGGGGTTTTATGTGAACCCTGAGGCCAGCTTTCTTTTTGCCACATGGGGTTCCATCTCCTGTCTCTCCTGAAGTGATGTCCCTGCAAGTGCACCAAGGGGTAGATATCCTCTCATGCTCAAGGAGTGACCCCTGCTACTGCTAGTGGGTGCCCTCCAACAACTTAAGCAAGAGACTGGTGGTCTCACAAGGCTAACATCGCCTATCTTGGTCTAAACTGACATTTTTTATTCAGCGTCTCTTTTGCACCTACCTCAGAGGACACTGCTACCTTCAGAGCCAGTAGTGATCTAATTTCCTCTTTCTCTGCTTTGATAGAAAGGAAAGATAAACAAGGATTAATCCCCCAGACCAGTCCTACAGTTTCCCTCCTTCATGGGTCAGAGGACAAGGGACCCCTGTACTCTTGCCTTCCTGGAAATGTCATTGTAAAATCCTGCCAGGAGGCCTCCTGGAGCTGAAGAGAGAGCAGCTGCACTGCCCACACAGAAATGGCATCTCCTTGTTTGGGGGAGTTGTGGGAGACCAGACAGAAATACTTCAAGGAACCTTCTGGCAGCTGTTCAGTCAGTTCAAGTCCATCAGAGATAATGTGCCAACATACCCTCTCAGCACCCCTAGAACCCAGCCTTGCTATAGGAGGGTCAGGCTCTCACAGTGAGCCCTTCTGAGGTTCCCTAGGCAGAGAAGAACCGCAAAAACCATAAATTATGGCCTCCTACCATGACTGCTGAAGCCTGCAGCCATACTGCTGTGGCGTCCGATCCTGTCAGATCTGAGAAGCTAAGCAGGGTCGGGCCTGGTTAGTACTTGGATAGGAGACGGCTTGGAAACACCAGGTGCTGTAGGCTTGGGAGAAGGACTCAACAACCCACTCCCAAAAAACAAATCAGCCATTGAAAACCCTATGGACAGCAAAGAGGCATAGACAATAGTGTTTTGTCTGTTGTACATAGGGTCACTATGAGTTGGACACTGACTGGATGGCACCTAACAACATCATGACCTCCACGTAACTTAACTTCACAACAATGAATACAAGAACTCCCAGGCTAAGTCTCAAAGGGTTAGTGTAACCAAAGAGCCCCACTCAATATTTGTGTTTCTAAAGAGAAAACCATAGAACTTCAGTATCTGTAGCAAAATGATCGGCCATAGGCTGGATCTGGCACACAGATGTGTTTTGTTTAGGCTATTGATTATTAGAGTATGTGGGTTTAAAATGTTTTATATTGAAGGGATGGAAAATAATGTAAAGAGATAGAGGGGTAGAGGATAATCTCAATGAAAATGATGCAACTTCATGAGTACATAGAAAAAATAGGGTACATAACCCATAAATGCATACAAGTTTTACTACATATTAGTCAAAAGATTCCATAAACTTTATTAAGTTGATGAAAGTATGACCAAAAGTGATATAATGGTTGCATAATGGAAAAAGCAAATGCTATATTACTCTACACCCCACCAACATTTATCAGTAAAGGGAAAAAAGAAAACAAGAAAAAGAAAATGTTTTATATTGGTTACCAAAATTTTTAAATTAACAAAAAATGAAAATATACTTCCCCACAAAGACGTATGCATGAATATTCACAGGAGCTATATTTATATTTGCCAAAACATAGAAACAACCCAAATGTCCATCAACAGGTAAATATGCAAGCAAATTATCATATATGTATCTAATAAAACAATATTAAGCAAAAATAAAGTCTATACACACAATATGATTGAATCTCAAAGTCAGTAAGCCAAGTGAAAGAGGCCAGACTATAAGAGCACATAATGGATGAGTCAATTTATATAATATTCTAGAAAATGTACATTAACCTATAGTAATAGAAAGCAGATCAGTGGCTTAGGGATAGAGTAACAGGATGGTGAGATTACAAAGGGGCATTAAAAACTCTTTTGGGGCAATGGAAATGCTCTGTATCTTAATTGGGGTGATAATTTCATTGATGCATCAAAACTCAAGTTAAATATTTAAATATATCCACCTATTCTATATAACATATACCTCAATAAAATAGAAAAACAAAATATTTTATAACATTTATACACAAATTGAGGTATCTAAACTTTCGTAAAAGTCAAAATGTCCAGTGTCATTTTATCTATATTTCCACATAAAGTCTTCATGGGAAATAGATAGAAGCTGCCCTTTAGAAGCGGCACACCTTAGCCAGGTGTCAGTGCATGTCTGTATTCCAAGAACTCAAGAGGCCAAGGCAAGAAGATCTCAAGTTCAAGGTCAGCCTGAGCTCCATAGCGAGCTTGAGACCCACCTGGGCCACATGGTGAGACTTTGTCTCAAAATAATCCAAAACAAACCAAAAAGTAGGGGGACACACTCTTTCCAGATTGCCATAGACCTCTGTACTTCCCACTCTTCACTCAGCACTCATTATGTTTCTTATCATTCATTTGTTGTGGTTGTTGTTAAGTGCTGTTGAGTTGGTGTTCTACTCATGGTGACCCTATGTACAACAGATGAAACACTATTGAGCTTCTCTGCTATTCATAGAGTTTTCAATAGCTGATTTTTGGGGGCAGTGGGTTGCTGGGTCCTTCTCCAAAGACTACAGCATCTGGTGTTCCCAAGTGGTCTCCCATCCAACTACTAACCAGGCCCAACCCTGCTGAGCTTCCTAGATCTGATGGGATTGGACCTCACTGTGGGACAGCTGCAGGCTTATTTAACACTTATTTATTAAAAATCCAATGCACAACAGGCTTCATTCTATGTATTGCAAATGCGGCAGTGACTAAACAGACAAAAATGCCGAAGTGTCACAAAAGTACATGAAGTTTTCATTTTAGTAATGTTGGAGAAAGATAGACATTAAGCAAGCTAATTAGTAAACTATATAATATATTAGATGGAGATAAGTTCTAAGGTCGAAAACTCAGGAGGAACTACAGAGTTTCAGTGCTAAAATGTTAGTTATTGGGCCAAAGAAGTCATCATTGAGAGGTGACTTGAAAAGAAACCCAAAGAGAGTGAGTGAGCTATGTGTCTATCCCATACAAGGGCATTCCAGCCAGAGACAAGAGGCCATGGAAGGTTCCCAGCAGGAGGCTGCCTAGCATCTTCCATCAGCAACAAAGAGGCTAATCAGGTCTAGAGCAGTATAAGAAGAAATGAGATTAGAGATAACACTAAAGATGGTGTGGGATCTCATAGACTGCTGAAAGGAACTTGTCATTTATTAGGTGAGATGGGAAGGAAGACTTTGAGGGTTTTGAAAATTATAATCACACTAGAATTACTGATTTTCTTATAGTAGAACTAAAAAGAAAGAGAAAATATTTGTATAATTACATCATCACCCTGGCTCATGTACATATCCAAGTTTGCAATTCCTGTCATAGTTTACCTGAATATCATAATAGAGAACAAAACATTTGGCTGTTTCTACCCCAATAGGTAGAGTCTGTCACATTGAGACAGATTAGGGAGGACTTACCTCTCCCTGGGACACTGGACAGGTATTGTTGTTGTTGTTAGGTGCCGTTGAGTTGGCATACGACTCACAGCGACCCTCTGTACAACAGGGGAAACACTATTGTCAATGCTTCTCTGCTGTTCATAGGGTTTTCAGTGGCAGATTGATTTTTGGGAGGGGGTTGCCAGGTCCTTCTTCCAAGCCTATAGCACCTGGTGTTCCAGGCAGTCTCCCATCCAGGTACTAACCAGGCCCAACCCTGCTTAGCTTCCGAGATCTGACGGGATCAGATTCCACAGGGCTACAGCTGCAGGTGGACAGGTCTTAAGCATCATTAAAAGTACTGTTAAACAGTGTTTAAAAATCAATTTTAATGCTAATTATAAGTTTGTTTTTTCTGTAAGCACTCCTTCTGATGTTTATCCTCCTGTAAATAATCACAGATGTTGGAGGAAAGAGTGCTTTGACTCCCAAGTTAGCAGCTAATGGACTCTTCCTTGCTACTCTGGCTGCCTTGAGTAAATGCCCTTCAATCAAGCAGCTAGCCAAACCACCCATATACCAGCACCACCCACTTTCAACACCTCATAGAAGCCACATGACTATTGCAACTTCAGCACAACTCTGGCTCTTGAAGATGCAGCAGTAGCCATGATGGTTTCAAATAGTTTGAAGTTTGCACTGGACTTTTTGCCCCGGTAAACTCTAGATGATGCTGCAAATATTTCTACCCAAACCAGAGGGGGAGCACTTCACCTAGTGGCGTAGTAGAAGGACTTCTGTAATTGGTGCAAAAGGGACAATGCTGTCATTAATGTAAATGTAAACCTTCATTTGCATGACAGGTTTGCTGTGATTGGTGCTAATACTTCATTCCTGACTATGTGAGAAGGCTGTTCAACTCATTTGGTGAGTGAGCAGGAAGACACCCTACTGTGCTGCCTACTGTGCTATTGCAACATTACTCCCAGCAAAAGGTTTCTCTTGACTGATTCTTTTGCCTATTTTTAGTGGCATGGGCTGGGCTGGTAACATGAAGAAATGAAGGAAGCAGAGCAGCAGTGATGACAATAGTGAGAACATCAGATTGTAGGGACAAGGCAACCAGGTTGTTGATCTGTTGAAGTGGAACAGCAGTCAGTGTTCTTGATGGCAATGGCAAGGGAAGAGCCAGGAGTTGCTCTGACAATCAGCTGGCACTAGTGTAAAACTGTGAGGCTCTGATGATTGACACAGAGTGGAGTGCAGCTCTGTACACCTCTGACAACTGGCAGAAACAGAGCCTGGAGCCACTCTGATAATCAGATGGAGCTAGAATGGAACTGAGAGGTCCCATTGATTGATGGGAAGTAGAGTGCAACCCTGACCAGCTCCCATGATTAGGAGGAGGATAGCTGGGAACCACGAGGCATTGACATGTACAGCAGGGGAAAGGCTATGAGATATGTGCCCTAAAAGGGGCAAAGGCTACTAATTGAGAAGCCTAGCAGCAAAACAGATAGCTGCATTGACAGCTGCAAAAGAGGCAGGGCTTTAAGATCATCAGTAGCAGAAACAGCAACAGAAGGACAGAAGTAACTGCCTCCTAAACAGCAGTAATGGTGATAGTGGTCATAGTAGGAAGAGGCAGCTGAGCAGTTCCAAAGAGTGATCAGAGCAGGAAGAGGGTTAGCAGAAGCAAAAAGAAGACAAAGAGCATAAAGACACGATATTGAAGGATAGAAGGCTATACAGAGCCTAAAAAGAAAACTTGTAGGCCCTGGATGCTAGAAGATAGCTGTCAACTCTTTAGTACCAAGAGTCTCAGATATCATAGAACCAGGAGATATAACACTAGCCACTGTCAAGAGCTGAGGATCCCAATACCTAGGCTCACCTGGAAGCTGCAGTGGTAGTTGCTGTTGAAAGCTTAGGATTCTCCACTTCCTTGGCCTATATAAGAGCTACTACACTAGACAATGCCACTTGATATTGCTGCTGCTCCAATTCATTTGCTCTTGCTGCTCACTACTATCAAATACCAAAAGACATAAAAGCTGCCCAAGGCCAGTATTTGAAGAGCTTCTCCTTGCTTTCCTATAATTTATATCCAGGTAGAGCAAAAGTATCAAGCCAGCTGGTTGGCAGCAGTGTCAGTTAACTATTAGTCATATTAGTTCACCTTCAGGCCATTTTGGTGGCTTCATTTCTCTAGCCTTTGGGGACTCAACCATGACACTTGTCTTTTTCACATCTTATAGCATGCCCTTCCCTCCCTCCTTCTGGCATCCCCTAGCCCTATCAATTCCCAGGTTTTCCCAACCACTCTGGAGACTCCCTCCAGGGACATATCTTAGGTATCTGCCCAGAGCTGCTTTACCTCAGGATCTACACCACTGACAAGATACATAGGATCCTTTGACAAGGAACTTTTAACACCCTAAAATTTACTTAGTAACCATACCTCATAGGTAAACTCTATAAGTGGGTCCCATCTGGGAAGTTAATTTTGAGATTAGAGGAAGGAGTGTCACTTATAAATCCAAATGAAACTTTTCTGAAACTATTTCACCAATTAGTAAAAGTTTATACTCACTCAGGAAGTCAGGTACTAGAGACTTAGAAGAGTTAGATCTGCTTTGTGAAAGGAAAGAAAATTGGCCAAAAATAATTTGGCAGAATGCACCTTGAACAAAAGCAAATTATATCAAGGGAAGTCAAC
Source organism: Pedetes capensis (assembly GCA_007922755.1). NCBI lineage: Eukaryota > Metazoa > Chordata > Mammalia > Rodentia > Pedetidae > Pedetes > Pedetes capensis. Next base: position 1,250 of record VMDO01021945.1, on the reverse strand, counting down.
CAATATGGACTTGTTTCTAAATTAATATCTCTAGTCACATATAACAACTAGAACTTACATGAATAGTTGATATAACCAGCTGACACATGTCTATCTCAGTTATAGCTCTTGGTTATTTCAAAATATTTGGATACTGAAGGTGTATTGAAAAGGCTAAAAGAATATGGCTGAAAGATGAAATAGATGAACTTCTCTGTTTCACCAAAAACCCAAGGACATTTTTATATACAGCAAAGGTAAGAACATTCTGAAAGGTAAAGAAAAGACAGACCAGCTAGGGTTTTTGGCCCCTTAAAAACATGGCATTGAGGTCTCTGAATTTTCTTTTGCCTTGTATATGCTAGATTGGGTATCAGAGAAGCCTACAACAAGGAAACATCAATAGCCATAGACAAAACAAATAAGCAAACAAACCAAAACAAGAAAACCTAGAAAGGATCAGCCTCACAAGGCAGGAAAATTTTGATAATAACAACTTAACTCCAGTAAAACCTATCAGGAAAACCATAGTCCTGCTCACACCCTGTCACCAAAGCCTAAATGGGGAGCCCAGGCTGCCATTCTCCAGGAGGTGTAATGAGAGGCCTTCTCCTCTCCTGAGAGCCAGAAGAAGCTGAACGGGAACCTAAAACTCTTCACCACCTGGCAGTCTCAGTCAACAATAAGGTTTCTATACTTCATTTGACCAGGTATCATGTTGACACCAGCAACCTATAATAATTTATATAAGTACAATATAATAACTACAATGATTGCTGAAAAATCTGTATATAGAGAGACACTAAAATGCCAGATAAATAAAAATTATATTCAAAAATATGTTCATGCCACATATAGGAAAAAGAATAGTGAAATGAAAAAAACAGAGAAAATCAATATATGGAAAGTAAGATGACAAACTTGTTGTTGTTGTTGGTAGGTGCCGTCGAGTCGAGTCCGACTCATAGCGACCCTATGTACAGCAGATCGAAACACTTGCCGATTCTGTGCCAGGCAAACAATCTTATTTATGTTTAAGCCCATTGTTGCAGACACTGTGCCAATCCATCTAGTGGAGGGTTTTCCTCTTTTCCGTTGACCTGCCACTCTTCCAAACATGATGTCCTTCTCCAGGGATTGTTCTCTCCTGACTACATGTCCGAAATATGTAAGACGCAGTCTGGCCATTTTTGCTTCCAAGGAGCACTCTGGTTGTACCTCTTCTAGGACAGATCTGTTGGTTCTTTTGGCAGTCCATGGTATATTCAATA
>VMDO01021944.1:0-34607 GCA_007922755.1 Pedetes capensis | reverse complement strand
TTTTTAAAAAGATCTTTTTAAAGATCTACTTTATTTTTTATTTATTTTTATTTATTTTTATTTATTTACTTATTTATTTTTGGCGGTACTGGGGGTTGAACCCAGGGCCTCACGTCTGCATGCTTTGCAAGTGCTGGACCACTGAGCTGCACCCCCAGCCCATTTTTTTACTTTTTGAGACAGGGTCTCACTAAGTTACGCAGACTCCCCTTGTTCTTGAACTTCCGATCCTCCTGCCTCTGCCTCCCAAGCCGCTGGGATTACAGGCATGTGCCACCATACCCCAGCGGTTTATGTCTACTTTATTATATAATTGTACTTGTGACATTTTTCAACTATATTGTATTTAAACTGCTTTTTCAAAAGCTTTCTCATAAAGAAAACTGGCGGTTCCAGAGACAGGGAAAGGATGCCCATTTTACTGTGGACACTCCTGAGAAGACCAATTTACCATGCAGACGCTTTGCCATGGAATATGCAACAAAGAGGGCAGGAGTATGCATCCATGTCATTTGTCTTGGCCTTCCAATGATCGTGTTGTCCCAAACTCACTCACACCCAGTTAAACTGTGCTCCTCTCCCGGCTCAGTTCATCATCCCTAAGAGAAGTGGAATAGGCTCGCTGGGAAAATAAAGAGCAAGTCATTTTAATCTCCAGACAATCCGTCCCTTCCTGCTTTCGGAGGTATGATTGCAAGTGACTTCAGCACTTCCTTCGAGACCTGACCTGATGCCCTGCTCCACACATGCCAGGATGGGCGGTGCTGGGCACGGGCAGCGACCCCAGACTCCGGCTGCTAAGTGTTTGCAGGCATCACCACTTCGGAATTCATGAGGTGCCAGGCAGAGCGAGGGATGCCAGCTCCAACAGGCCACGCTGGCTTCCAGCCGTCTGCCCATCAAACCCCAGCATTCTCTAGAAATCCTCAGATTAAATAAATATCTGGCAAAGTTTTGCTGGCAAAAAGGATAATAAATTCAACTCCATTCCCACCACAAACTGGCAAACTCCTTCAACAACCCGATCCAATCTGTCTGCCTCGACTTCCAAATAGCTGGTGATGGGGCCAGCTGGGGCCTGCGGGATCGCGGCAGCTCTAAGTCAGGATCTTACACTTTGTTATTTGCCAAAAATTCGGAGATAAAATGAAGGATACACTTGACTTCAAAAACAGGGTCAGAAGGAGAAGAGACTGGAGGAGTGGGAAAGGGGGAAATCTCTAGTCTTTTACTCCCTCTCCCAGGACCCTGGGCACATTGCTGTGCCTAGTAACAGCGTCTGCAGAGCCTCAGTCATTCTCTCTCATTCAATATTCCTGAGCACATCCTAGGCACTAAGAATGGAGCTAGAATCTGGAGACACAGCCAGGAATACAAAAAGATATGCTCCCTACCACCAGGTGTGGTGGTGCACACCTGTAACCCCAGCAATTCAGGAGGCTGAGGTGGGAGGATGGCAAGTTGGAGGCCAGAGACAGCCTATGCAACTCACAGAGACCCTGTCTCAAGATAAATAGGAAACAATGAGCTGGGGGTGCAGCCCAGTGGTAGAGCACATGCAAAGCATGCTCAAGGTCCTGGGTTCAACCCCCTTGTTGTTGTTAGGTGCCATCGAGTCGGTATCCGACTGACTCATAGCGACCCTCATAGGGTTTTCAATGGCTGACTATTTTGGGATTGCCTTGGGAGTGGATTGCCAGGTCCTTCTCCCATTTTTGCGGTGCTGGGAAATGAACTCAGGAGCTCAGAGACTGCAGCGCATTGCTCTACCAACTGAGCTAAATCCCAGCTCAACCCCCTAATACTAAAAAAGATACGCCTCTATAAAACAGAATTTACAGTCCACAGGGAGGACAATTACGCCAGTAATTATAATGCAGATTGACAAGCGCATGGTGGGATCGCAGAGGGGTGTCATCCCCAAGCATTGTTCCTCCATGTCCTGCTCCCACCTGTCCCCCCAAATCCTGTGACTGTGGCCCTTTGGGCCCATGGTCACCAGCACTCTGTCCAACCCCACCCATCCATTAGAGATGAAGCCACCTCCCTAAGGGGCCCCGGGCGGCCTCCCCAATGCTGCCTTCTCTCCCAGACCCCAGGGGCCTGAAGGTGAAGCTGCCGCTCTCCTGGCTCTCTATTTTCAGTTCCAAAGTATTTTTCCTGCTTCCTCCATCAAAAGCCCAGTTTGAAAGTCAATGCCTGGGCATCCTCTGGCCTGTGGCTCCCCTCCTCACTGCGGCCACCCCTCTGGCCACCTGGGCACTCAGGTCTGTTCTGCCTGGGTCTTCGTCTTCATCCCCCCATGCTGCCATCATCCTGGGTGACCTTGACATCCATGTGAAGGCCCGGCCACCCCTCCCCAGCCTCCAGGGACCATTCCCTCCGCCCAGCCCAGGCCCCCCCGCACTGTGGACCCCAATCACCCGCCACCTCTGAGGTCAGCATCACCAGCCCTTCCTTCCTGGGCTGCTGTTGTCTGTGGCTCCTGTGCCAGGACCAACGCCGAGACCCCCAAGTCGCGGGGTCCACGGTCACCCCCACCCCACACTGGCCCTCTCCCACCAGGCCATGGGCTGGAGGGGGCCGTGAGCAAGGGACAGAGGGACAGAAGGTGAGGACCGAGCCAAGGGTCTCCAGGGTCTCCGTGCAGACGCGTCCGGGTCTCGGGGACCCCCGTGGCCACACCGCCCTCCACAACGTCTCTCAAGTGGCCCTGCCACAGGCCCCCCATGCCCGGCATCCTCTGCCCCTGCTGTCCAGATGGTGTCTTGGTTTCACGTCAGGCAACCGAAACAGGGGCAACGGTGGGGAAACTCACGGCTCCCTCTGCAGTCCACGTGGCCCACACCCCTGCTGCCCACCTGCCTGCCCTGCTCCCATTCGGCCTCTGGGCCTGACCCGTCACCTCCCCAGGACTGCCTTGCACCTCGCTCTGGATGAACCGACTCCCCCACTCAGGCCTTTTTCCTCGCATCTCCCGAGCCATCGTGTGGGAGCCGCCTGTGTCCACACCACCTCCACGGCCGCATGTTCCTCTCACAGTGAACTCCAGTGAGCCAAGGCTGCTTTGTGACGGTCTCAGAGGCACAGATGTGGCCACGTGGACAGTCACTCTCACCCTGCCCGTTACCCTGGCTGTCCCCAGTGGGATGCGGACGTGTAGCCCACCTTAAAATGCCTCAGTTCCCAGGAGGGCTCCAGGGTCTCCTGGCCTCCTCAGCCCCTACCCGCTCCAGCCTTTCTCAGTCTCCCATACTGGAATCTCTTTCTCCTGACCCCAGATGCTGGCCGGCCCATTGCTCAGGGTGGACACACTTGTCCACTTCACTCCGCTCACTATCCCTTGGCTGTACACATGTCACTATGCCCACGACCACACAGACAGCTCTGGTCCAAACCTCTATACCCAGGACCCGCTGCCACCTGCCCCCCTCTGCCTGGAAGGCCTAACATGCTGGGAAGCAGGATTTCCCAAGGGAGAGCACATGGCCTACACCGAGCTGTGCCTCCCTAGGCGGCATAGTGTCCCCTCTGCTCCTAGAATGGCAGGTCTTCCTGGCTCATTCCTCTAACTCCCACTCAACACCCCACCCTCCCCGAACCCTGGGTCCTGCCTGTGCCCCTTCACCTGCCCACTTCCCTCTTCAAAGCAAGGGACCATCAGTTCTGCCTGGGTATCCTGCAGCAGCCTCCTTGCTTCTACTCTTGACTTCTAAAATTCATTTCCATCATAGGAGAGAACTAAAAATTTAACCCTTTAAAGCTAAATCTCTGATGTGCAAATAAAGTGGTGCAGCCACTTTGGAAAGCAGTTCCTCAAAAGATTGACTGCAGGGTTACCAAGTGACCCAGCAATTCTACCCCTCCATATATTCCCAAGAAAAAAATGAAAGTATATGCTGACAGTCACAAAAGCATTATTCATAACAGCCAAAAGATAAAACAACCTAAATGTTCATCAGCTGATGGGTGGATAAATAGAATGTGGTAGATCCATTCAATGGAATATTATTCATCCATGAAAACTGATGAAGTATTGATACACGTTCCAATGTAAATGATCCTTGAAAATACTGTGGTTAAGTGAAAGAAGCCAGTCAGTATAGACCACACACAGTATAATTCCATTTATATGGAATATCCAAGCCAGATGTGGTGGCTTATACCTGTAATCCCACACCTGTAATCGGGAGGTTAAGGCAGAAGGATGGCAAGTTCAAGACATCCTAGCTTACACAGCGAAACCCTGTATCAAAAACAAAACAACAACAAAAATGCCAGGCACTATGTCACATGCCTGTAATCCCAGCCACTTGGGATGCTGAGGTAGGAGGATCACAAGTTTGAGGGAGAGGCAGCCTATGCAACTTAGCAAGACTCTATCTCAAAAATAATTTTTTTTTGGCGGTACTGGGAGTTGAACCCAGGGCCTTGCGCTTGCATACTCTGCAAGTGCTGGACCACTGAGCTGCACCCCCAGCCCATTTTCTTACTTTTTGAGACAGGGTCTCGATAAAATATGCAGACTGCCTCTGGACTTGAACTTGCGATCCTCCTGCCTCCGCCTCCTGAGTTGCTGGGATTATAAGTGTGCGCCACTGCACCCAGCACCAAAAAAAAGGGGTAGGGGGCTTAGGTGCAGCTCAGTGATACAGCACTTGCCTAGCATGCATGAGGCCCTAGGTTCAAACCCCTAGTACTGAAAAAAGAAAAGAGAAAAGAAAGAAATGTCCAGAACACACAAATCTAACCGAGACAGAAGATGGATTCATGGTTGCCTTGGAGGGGTTTGGGGGCAATGGAGAGGGCCTGCTAATGGGTACAGGATCTCTTTGGGGGTAATGAAAATTGACTAGAGTTCTAAAATTGCCCATGGCAGTAGTGACTCAACACTGGATATCCTGAGAGCCACTGGACGGCACACTCCACTGAATTCATGTGGATATGGCCACTGTGCTACTCCGGTGGCTAAAACCCTCCAATGGCTTCCAATGCACTAAAAATTCCAAACTCTTTATGGGACAGAGGACAATGGGTGGCCTTCTCCTAGTCAGCCCCTGGGACTTCTAGCCACAGCTCTCCACTGTACACAGCATGCTCCAGAGCCCCTGTTCTCCCTGCTATCCCTCTCACATGCCCCAAAGCCCCCACAGCCCTGTGCCTGTTCCTTCTGCCTGAGCTGTCCTTCCCTGGACCTTCCCACAGCTGCTTTCTTTGGCTGCTTCAGGTCACGCTCAGAAGTCCCTAAGGGTATCTTATGGTGCAGGCACAGGAACCCACGCTTCCTAAACTGCGTACTGCATTCCCGCTTTCTGGTCTCCGCACTGCCCAGATCGCTATCAGAAGCTACCACGTTCACTGTGCGCTGTGTGCGCTGCCCGTGGCCCTCGGCCTCCTGAGGGTGAGAACCTCACTTCTCTTCTTCAGCACTCCACCCTCAGCTGGGGACAGAGCAGGCTCTCCATGAAGGAAAGAATCAGAGAGGCCCAGCGGATGCAGAGAGCTGAATTCCAGAGGATGAGCAGGAGCAATCCAAGGGAAAGGGGCAAGGGAGGGACAGGACGGGGAGAGGGCAGACTCACAAACATTCACAAAAGCATTATTCATAACAGCCAAAAGGCAAAACAACCTAAATGTTCATCAGCTGATGAGTGGATAAATAGAATGTGGTATATCCATGCCATGGAATATTATTCATCCATGAAAACTAATGAAGTATTGATACATGTTTACAATGTAAATAAACCTTGAAAATACTGGTAAAGTGAAAGAAGTCTGCAGGGAAAGACAGCACAGCAATTGGGAAGGAATGGAAGAAGAAGCCAGGCCAGGTCAGGTGCCTCCTTATAAACTGAACTCAGGAGTTTGGGTCTTAATTAGCAAGTTTAGTGAGAAGGCACTAAGACACTTTAATCAGGGAATCACAGAAACAAAACGCAGGTTTAGGAAAATAAAAAACCTCAACAATAAAAAATGGACTGAGCGGAAGAAGGGAAAAAAGAGAACAGGGAGAAGAGGAGGGAGGCTTGGCAGCAAGCCAGGAAAGAGAAGGTGGAACCCTGATCTAGGAGGGGTGAACAGGCTGGAGAGAAAGAACTGAGGTCTAGGGGTTCAGGAGGAGAGTCGCCACAAGTGAGGGACAACTAGATGTGGCACCCGGGTGGACTGCCCATGTACGGGGACAGACAAGCCCAGGTGAGCACATTTCAGGCAGGGAGGAGCTGGGGGGGAGCCCACGTGGAGGCCATCACAGGTTACTCCGGTGGGGCTCAGCAGAACTGTCTGGCTACCAAGACGTGGGATCATTCTGAAACCAAATTCATCAAGTAGATGAAATTTCCCAAGGAATGATTTTCCAGTAAGGCTATCAGAGAGCTTTGCGCTGAGCCCTGAGGGCCACAGACATTTAAGGGCTGAGCACAGCAATGGATGACCACAAAGGTAAGAGAAGGTGGCGGCGAGCTGTGGGAGCTGAGGAAAGAGCGGTCTAGTAGTTCCTCAAAAGATGGAGCGCAGGGTTATCAAGTGAACCAGCAATTCTACCCCTACATATATTCCCAAGAAAAATGAAAGTATATGCTCACAAATACTCACAAAAACCACACAACCCGGTCCAGCATGCCCCGCGCGTGCTGCTGAGGTCCCCTGAGAAACGAGGACTGTCCACTGACGACAAGGCCACGTGGGTGGGACACTTTCAGGGTGTGGCAGCAGGTGCTGAGGTGAAGACAGCCCATGGGAGAACATTTCAAGACCACAGGGCAGAGCTTGGGGAGGGAGAGAAAAGGACACAGACGGGAGGTACGGCGGGGAGAGGTAAGTCATTAAGAAGAATGGCTCATCTTCTACCGCGAGGCAGGCGCACATCACAGCAGGCAGCTGAGCCACCTGATCGGCACAGAACACAGCCAGGAAGCAGACTCAGGGCGGCAAGGCAGGGCCTCCTCATCCAGAGGGTGGAGAGAGACCATGGCGCGGTGCAGAGCTCAGCTGATGGCGCACAGAGGGGCCACGTCCCATTGTTCCTGGGAACAGGAAACCAGAGCGCATGCGGGGAAGCTGGTGGGCTGGGGACGTGGCGGAGGACAGCCCGTGTCATGTCTTCTGTTTGGTGGGAAAGTAGGAAGAGACCATTGGCTGAGAGTGAGAAAGGAAGACGGTTGGGTCTGAGGTTTGAGTTGTCAGCGTCTGAATCCCAGCTGTTCTGGTTTATAAGGTTTCTACTTAGATTAAAAATAAGCACACTAAGCCGGGCGCACCACAATTCAAAAGCATCAGTTCTTTTTCTGTCTCTCTTGTTCAATGTCCAGCTTTCACAACTATATGATGCCATTGTGCTTTTGAATTGTGGTGCTGGAGACATCTATTGAATATACCATGGACTGCCAAAAGAACCAACAAATCTGTCCTAGAAGAAGTACAACCAGAATGCTCCTTGGAAGCAAGAATGGCCAAACTGCATCTTACATATTTCGGACATGTAGTCAGGAGAGAACAATCCCTGGAGAAGGACTTCATGTTTGGAAGAGTGGCAGGTCAACGCAAAAGAGGAAAACCCTCCACCAGATGGATTGACACAGTGTCTGCAACAATGGGCTTAAACATAAATAAGATCGTTTGCCTGGCACAGAATCGGCAAGTGTTTCGATCTGCTGTACATAGGGTCGCTATGAGTCAGACTCGACTCGACAGCACCTAACAACAACAACAACAAGCCGGGCTCGGTGGCCCAAGCCTATAATCCCAGAGGCTCCGGAGGTGGAGGTGGGAGGATCGCAAGTTCGAGACCAGAGGCAGTCTGCGTAACTTAGCGTGAAGAACCTGTCTCAAAAAAAAAAGTAAAAAAATGGGCTGAGGGTGCAGCTCAGTGGTCCAGTGCTTGCAGAGCATGCAAGCGTGAGACCTTGGGTTCAACCCCCAGTACCACAAAAAAAAAAAAAAAAAGCACACTGAAAAGACCTGTCGCTTTGGATTTTTGCAAGCAAATAAAGTCAAAATTTGAAGAGCCCCGGTAAAAGTCATGAGGATATTACCTTCTGCTCTGCTGAGTTCCTGCTGGCCCCCTCCTCCAAGCCTCAACTTACCTGAAGATAAAAAGCAACCCGTCTTGGGCTGAAACTATTTAAAGCATATTTAAAACAGAACTGTCTGGCCTCTAAGACCTCATTATTGCCTTTTATAATATTATTATGTAATACTTAGTGCAGCCGTAGCCCTGTGGCATCCAATCCTGTCAGATCTCAGAAGCTAAGCAGGGTCAGGCCTGGTTAGTACTTGGATGGGAGACCGCCTGGGAACACCAGGTGCTGTAGGCTTGGAAGACGCACCCAGCAACCCACTCCCAAAAATCAATCTGCCATTGAAAACCCTACGAACAGCAGAGAAGCACTGACAATAGTGTTTCGCCTGTTGTACACGGGGTTGCTATGAGTCGGATACTGACTCAATGGCACCTAACAACAACAACAACAACAAAGTTTAAATAAAAGAAGATGTATTAGCCCATCCCTACCCCATCCGTGCCTGCAGCCGTAGCCTTGTGGCGTCCTATCCCGTCAGATCTCGGAAGCTAAGCAGGGTCGGGCCTGGTTAGTCCTTGGATGGGAGACAGCCTGGGAACACCAGATACTGTAGGCTTGGGAGACAGACCTGGCAACCCACTCCCAAAAATCAGTCTGCCAATGAAAACCCTATGAACAGCAGAGATGCACTGACAACAGTGTTTTGCCTGTGGCACATAGGGTCGCTATGAGTCAGACACCGACTTGACAACACCTAACAACAACAACAACAAACCTCATCCTTGGGGCTGGAGCTCAGCTCAGTTGGTAGAGTGCTGCTCCGCACTCTCAAAGGACCTAAGTTGGATCCCCAGCACTGCTAACATGGGAGAAGGATGTGGCAATCCACTCCCGAAACAATTCCAAAACAATCAGCCATTGAAAACCCTGTGAGGGTCGCTATGAATTGGACTTGACTCGATGGCAGCTAACAACCACCACCTCATGCCCGAGTTAGGCGTCAGAATATTCCACACTCAGCCACTGTCAGCACTTTTTTGCGCTCCACTCTCACTAGTCCAACCCAAAGGGACAATGACGGTCCGACCATTGTGCTTCTAATTCCCATAATTTTTTAAATCCAATTTTGCCAGAACTGAAAAATGTATGACTTAGTTTTCCTCCAGCATTTTATTACAACTATCAAACATACAAAAAGACTGAAAGAATTTGACAGAGAAATCCTCGTTCCCACTACCTAGATTCTATAATTAACATTTTGCTATTTTTGCTCTAGGTATCCATCCAGCCATTCTTCTATGCATTCATTGATCCGTTTTATTTTTGATGCATTTCAAAGTAAATTGCAGACAGCGGTGCACTTCTGCAGACACATCATTAACAAGAGTTCAATATTTGTTTGTAGTTTGTTTTAGGTAAAATCTACAGAGAATGAAATATATAGATCTCAAATGCATCACGGGATGAATTTTGACAAATGCACCAAGCATCTAATTTTGACTGCAGGCAAGCATCTGTCAAGGCAAAGCACGTGTAATAATCCAAGAAATCCCTCTCATGTCCCTTCCTGGTAAGTTGCAGACACCATTACCCACAACAGAGGCACCACTGTGAACATTCTTTTCCCCTATAGATTGTTGTTGTTGTTGAGTGCCGTACAACAGAATGAAACGCTCCCCAACACTGTGCTATGCCCAGCCCTATGTCAGTGCTTCTCTGCTATTCAGAGGGTTTTCAATGGATGATTGTTTGGGGATTGTTTCAGGAGTGGGTAGCCAGATCCTTCTCCCACTTTTGTGGTGCTGGGGATTGAACCCAGGGCATCAGATAGTACAGAGCAGTACTCTTCCAACTGAACTAAACCCCAGCTTCAAAAGATGTTATTGTTGTTGTTAGGTGCCATCCAGTCAGGCCTGACTCATAGCTACCTTCAGAGTTTCCTATGGCTGATTGCTTTTGGGGGGGGGGAGATAGTTTTGGGAATGGACTGACACATCCTTCTCCCATTTTTGCAGTACTAGGTATTGAATCCAGGTCTACAGAAAGTGTAGAATAGTGCTCTAACAACTGAGCTAAACCCCAGCTCGCCCACCATAGATTAGTTTTGTCTTAACTAGAAGTTTCACGTAAATAAAACATATAATATGTACTCTTGGGGCCTGGCTTCTTTCATTTAGCATGGTGTCTTTGTGACTCACCCATATGTAGTATACAGCAGGAATTTGTTCCTATTCCTTGCTGAGTAGTATTCCATTGTATGCCTACACCTCCATTTATCCATTCACCCACTGGTGGGTACCCAAGTCGCTTCTTGTTTTTGGTTATTATGAGTAAAACTGCCAAGAACTCTCTTATGCAAGTCTTTTTGTGAACATATGTTTTCATTTTTCTTGGTAAGTGTCCAAATGAGAAATCGCTGGATCGTGGGATGCGTATATATTTAGTTGAGGTATAAGAATCTGCCAGATATTTTTCCCACACGTTCATACCATTTGACGTCCCCACCAGTTCTGTTGTGCCACAACCTTGCCAACTTTTGTGTTCTCGGTCTTTTTAACTTAGAGCCAGCAGGCTGGAGGTGTTGAGCGTCTCCCGTGGTTCTGCTTTGAATTCCCTGTGCTACAAATGTTTGGTCTTTATCAGAATAAGAACGAACCATTCCTCCCCTGTCCGCTAAAAGCTTTTTATTTTTAATTTTTGAGTTAAGTCTTATGAAATGCTGTGCTTTTCTCTGCATAGAAATTCTTTTGACCGATGATTCCCTTGAGAACAAGGGAGGTGATTGGGAATTTCTCTCTCAGCAGCCCCTTCCCTCCAATTTCTGCTGGTTCATAGGCCACTGAGAAACTGGTGAGGATGGGGATGGGGTGGGAGCCGTAGCCTTACCAAGAAGGAAAGAATGCAAGGCACGAAGACAATACTGTTTACAGGGGGTTGAAAGTGTGATCGGCCCTGGTGATCTGAAATCAGGAATATCGGCTTGCCATAAAACGGGATGCCTGCAGCTGTAGCCCTGTGGCGTCTGATCCCATCAGATCTCAGAAGCTAAGCAGGGTCGGGCCTGGATAGTCCTTGGATGGGAGACTGCCTGGGAACACCAGGTGCTGCAGGCTTGGGAGAAGGACCCAGCAACCCACTCCCAAAAGTCAATCTGCCATTGAAAACCCTATGAATAGCAGAGAAGCATGACAGCAGTGTTTCCCCTATAGTACGTAGGATACCAACCTGACGGCATCTAACAACAACATAAAACAGGACGGACAGTCAGAAGGCCTGAAGTTATGCTTGGTACAGAAACCCCTGCAGTGGCCTGATCTTGGTCTGAAGAAAGCTCGATCTGACCTGGACAGGCTTCTGATACAGTGTGAGGTCAGAGGCGCTCCCTTGGAAGGGAGCTCTGCTCCGACGTCACCTCCCTACTGAGAAGCCCTCTCTGGGCTGCAGGCTCTCTAGTCCCATGTGTGTGTTTTGATCACCATTCTGACTACGTTCCAACCTCCCGGCTGTTTGCGTGTCTGCTTTCTCCTAAAGACGAAGACTGTCTCCTGCTTACATCTGTGTGTCCTGCTGCACCGAGCTGGCCCCTGCAGAGGCGCCTGGTTCTCGCACAACCGAATGAATGGGGAATAGAGGGGGACGTGAAGTTCGCCCACACGCAGTCACATGGGGCAAGCTGGGGTGCGGCAGGCACAGAGGGGCACCAGGCCTGGCCCTTTCTCCCTGGGGACCTGGCCAGGACCTCACAGCCCATGAGCGGCCGATCAGACAGAAAAGCCAGGCTCCTTGCTCCCAGCCCAAGGCCTTTCCTCACCCTGCCTCTCCCACCCTGCCGGGCGCTCAGAGCCCTAGGTGACCAGGCTGCAATGGGAACCTCCCTCCCCCGGGCCCTCCCCAGCCAGCACAAGGCACGGGCAGGGAGCGTGGGCCCTCCCAGCAAGGCCAGGCTTGAAGGTCTCACTTTTGGGAAAAGCTCATGACCACTCTGCCCCCTTGCCACGAGGCCACCCTCCGACTATCCACAGTGATGCTCCTTCTACTGGCCCCCTGTCCCCAGGGACCTCCTGCCCCTGACTACCCATACCCACAGCCTTTCACTGCAGGTGTTTCTGGGCTGTGAAGCTCAGCCGTGGGCATCTTCCCTACTTGGTGGATAGAAAAGGCAAAAGGCAGAGATGTTCTGCCCTCAGAACACAGAGACATTAAAATAAAACATTTGCACCATAGGGCCGGGCTGGGATTTAGCTCAGTTGGTAGAGCGCTGCTTTGTAGTCTCTGAGGTCCCGAGTTCAATTCCCAGCACCACAAAAATGGGAGAAGGACCTGGCAACCCACTCCCAAGGCAATCCCGAAACAGTCAGTCACTGAAAACCCTATGAGGGTCACTACGAGTTGGACTCAACGGCACCTAACAACAAGCACCATATGGCCACAGGCTCCTGCCAGCCCCGTCCAGGGCCTGAGGGGCTCTGCAGGAGGTCAGGCCGGCTTTCACCCTCCCAAAGCAGGGAGCTCAGAGGCTTCCCATAAAGAGACATTATCTTTAGAGACTCAGAGAGTCAAGGCTTAGAGTCCGATAAAGCCCAAGAGACCACTTGGAACCCCACCCCCCACTATTTCCTTTCCTCCAGAGCTGCAGCCTCCTGGGTGGCCTGGGTGACAAGATGGTATCCTCTGCTCAAATGAGCCACATGCCTGGAAGGCCACCATCGGCACCCATTACCTTTATAAAGCCAATCTCCTGCAAGAAGGAGGCAGTACATCCGCTGTCACCACGGCCTGGCTCACTGTGAGCGAATGTCTCAGAGGGTCGCCATCCAGAGAGAGGGATAAACCAGGCAGCAAGGAGGGCTCTGGCACCCAGCCAGGGAAAGGGAAGGATGCCAAAGGCCAGATACGGGTATTCGGAAGAGGCCTGAAGGAGTATTAGGAAGAGGGCCGGAGAGTGAGGACGGTCTCTATCGACCTCACCAGAGAAACACCGAGCGAGTGTAAGCCAGACCCAACAGGTGGCCCACCACGCACCCAGCGGTGACCCCAGAGTCTTACCGGAGGACGGATAGTGGTCAGTCCACTCATCTCTGATTCAAGGAAGGGGTATCCTAAGCCACACGAGTGGGTGGACCCCAGCCTCACCCTGGCTTTCTCATTGCTCACTCCTAAAGAATTTTCGGAGCACCTGCCATTGGTGAGCTGGACCGTCCAGGCCCTTGCTAGTCTAGCCCTGCTCCCCTGCATACAGCTAGTGTCCCAAGCCTGCAGCTGTAGCCCTGTGGCATCCGATCCCGTCAGATCTCGGATGCTAAGCAGGGTCAGGCCTGGTTAGTACCTGGATGGGAGACCGCCTGGGAACACCAGGTGCTGTAGGCTTGGGAGAAGGACCTGGCAACCCCCTCCCAAAAATCAATCGCCATTGAAAACCCTGTGAACAGCAGAGAAGCACTGACAATAGTGTTTCCCCTGTTGTACAGAGGGTCGCTATGAGTTGGATACCGACTCGACGGCACCTAACAACAACAACAACAGTGTCCCAAGGGGGGTTCTGGCCCCCAGGATCATAGAGGAAACCAGGAGCTGTCATGGCCCCGGGCTCCATGGGTCCTGTTCTGCATCACATGCCACCCTCTCGGGTCTACATCCAGACTCCGGCCTTTCAGTGCCATTGTCATTGTCCATTGCCATTCATGAAATGCTCCTAAGATCCAGATGCCTCACCCAAACACAGGGAGCCAGGCCAAGGGGAGGAAGATGAAGAGGGTCAAGAGCTTGCCATGGCCTTCATGCAGAACGCCAGCCCTGGGGGGCACCCATCCCACCTCCCACTACGTTGCCTCCCCCCGCCATCCCTCAGAAGGAAGGGGTGAGAGGAGGCATAAGCCCTCGCCTTCACCCACCCTGTCCCTCCCCTCCTGGCTTCCAGATCTTTCTCCTCCCACACTTTGCTTGTCTCCTGGATGATTTCTTCAGAGCTAGAGACAGAGCCTCCCCCCAGGGGCAGGTGAACAGGTGGCCTGTGGGTGGAAGCTGATCTGTTTTGGGAATCGCTCTTTCTCCCTAACATAATGGCTATAAACAGGAAGCTCAGTTTGGACAGAAGTCGTGTATCTTTCAAAGAGGGGCCCAAAAGGCTTCCGATCCAATGTTTATTATACCCGGTGACAAAAGACCACCCCCCCCCCATCCCTGGAGTAGACGTTCGGTTTTACACTGGAACCAAGTCTCCCAGGGTTCAAGGACTTTGTCTTTTTCATGAATACAAAATCTTCCCATAAAGGTCCACCTTTTTTTTTCATTCCAAACACTGCAACTGACAGGAAAGGGTTCAAGACATTCATTATGCATCTCTCACCCGGCTTCCCGCAGCACAGGTCTGATAAACTGCCGTGATTCCATACCGTTGCATCCTGCCTCACTTGCTTCAAGTGTGTAGGAAATGACCTCCAGGCTCCGGCAGTTTCTGCTGCGGATGCAGTATGCAGATTCTACAAACAAGATTTAGCTTCACAGCTGGCTTTCAGAACAGCTTAGAGTCAAAGATTCAAAATACAGAACACAAGCCAATGAGTTCTTATCAAAATGTCAGAATCGATTTCGCCAGGAAACCTCGCCCCGGAACATCTGTGAAAGGTTAGGGGTGCGCACCCTCCCTCCGGTTCCTACAGCTGCCAGATCAGTCAGGGCGAATGGAACGTGACGAGGCTCCCCAGGAGGGGGAGTCCCCAGAGGGACTGAGGCTCAGGCTCTTTGGTCAGGAGGGACCCCAAGGAGACCCCAGGGAGGTGGAGGAGCTTGCTAGGGACTCAGCGAGAGCAAAACACCTCTCATTCGCCCTGGGTAGGCTGGGCTCCCTAGGAGCAGTGGCTGCACATTGCCACTCTTGAGACCTTCCCTGGTCCCAGCATGGCTCAAAGGCAGCCTTGACACTGGCAGAGGAAGAAAAATGAGGTTTAAAAAAGTCCCATTGAGCCGGGCGTGGTGGCACACGCCTGTAATCCCAGCGGCTTGGGAGGCGGAGGCAGGAGGAATGCAAGTTCAAGACTAGAGGAAGTCTGCGTAATTTAGCGAGACCCTGTCTCAAATAAGTAAAAAAAAAAAAGGGCTGGAGGCAGCAGCTCAGTGGTCCAGCACTTGCAAAGCATGCAAGCTCAAGGCCCTGGGTTCAACCCCCAGTACTGCAAAAAAAGAAAAAAAAAAGTCCCATGGAAAGCCTCTGGTCCCACTCTCCCGGCAGGTACCATCATCTGTGGAAACCTCGGTGGAGTAGGAGCCTGAGTTCAGGCACCTCACAGTCTCCATCTGGAAAGGGGGACCCACACAGCCCTGCGTGCATCCCTGGAGGGCTGAGTATGGACAGGAGCCACTGTATGGAAGGAGGAGCCAGAGCCACGGGGTGATGGGGAGAAAGGCAGATGGAGGCGCCGGGAGGAGGAGTCAGCGCTGGCCGCGGGGCCTCACAGAGGGCACTCAAGCGGCGCATGCTTGGATGGCATCATCAGCCCCATCTCCCACACTGAGTAGGCTTATGTTGAGGTCAGCGCTAATTACTGATTCTAATTTTTCTCCCTGCTTCAAACAGAATCTTAACACTATTAAGATCTAATACATTTATTACTGTGATTCTCAACCGGGCAGTATTAAAACTCGTGAAAGTGACTTTGCAAATTACCAAACAGTCACCAAGCTAATGAAGCAGGACTTTTAAAGTGACTGAGAAATAATTCCTGTATTATAAAGACAGCAATCTGTGAAGGGAGATTTGGTTTAAAAAAAAAAAAAACCACATTATAATGTACAATGGAAAATGTTAATCTGTGGTGAATCCAATCAGAGTCGGCTGAAGAGAAAAACAAAGAATAGTGAAAATGCAAATGCAGAGGGTCACTGAGCCCACGGGCAGGAGACTTCTGGGAAGGAGGTTCCCCTGGGACCCCAGTGGTCACTGGGCACAGCACCAGAAGCCTGCCTCGATTCAATACCGTTGCATCCTGCCTAAAACTTGCTTCAAGTGTCTAGGAAATGACCTCCAGGATGGCCAGGCTGGGTCACCTGCCCAGAGCTGTTTCCTCTGTAGCAGGCTACTAAGAAAGCTCTGGGGGCCCCTCTACCGTTTCCCAGGAAAACCCTGGGACTTGGCCAAGAGTTCGCTGTGCCTTCATGGCTCTCAATGGTGTGTGAGAGGCTCTGCCAAGAAAAAGGAGCAGGCATCTTAGGGGGTGGCCGTGAGCAGGGATAGGTCCTGAGCCGATGGCGTGGCCAGGAGACCCCAGCCCCGCTCCCAGGCCCACACACCTTGCTTGGGGGTTGCGAACGGGACAGGAAGGAGGGGGGCCAGGCCTGCCTGGGCGCTAATGACAAGTCGCGCGTGCATTAATTAGGCTCCGTGCGCCCCTTCAGGAGCAGCTCTCTCTGTAATAAAAATGCTTTAGCAGGTGCCACATCAAAGCGCGGCGCAGAATGGAGCCAAGGAGACAGGCGCGGGCGCCAACACCGGCCAAGGGAGAGGAGGCCCCGGGTTTCTTGTTAGCGTCTGACAGCGAGCACCGCGCGCTACTTAGTGAACCAGATCCTCCTTTATGCAAAAGTGCTTTTCTCGTGCGTGGCCCGGTGGTTCCAACGGGTGCTCCCCCCAACAGATCTCAGATCCTATTATACAGTAAACATCTGTGGCATTAATTTTCGCCCTGTAAACAAACGCAGGCAGCTGCGGCAGATCGTTTGATGAGTCAATCAATAGATGAGCAGCGCCTTCTTCACTCGGGCAGATGAGGTGGGGCTTTCGGAGCCCATCTGCGGTACCAGCCAGCAGTGACAACATTGAAAGGGAAACAGACTCCCCGCTTCTACCGCCAAGACCGGGACCCAAACCCTTCTCTTGGAGCATTGAGAGGAATGACCAAAAGCCAGGCAGGCAGGCTCTGTGCTGCCCTTTTACACGTGCCAAATTCATTCCTAAAAATGCCGAGAATACCTCGGCACGGTGTACGGCAGTGGTCCTCAGCAGGGCTGAGTCACCCCCAGGGAGCACTGGACCGTGTCTGGAGACGTTTGCAGTTTGCTCAGAGGAAGGGCCATTCGCCCTAGTGGGTGCGGGCCAAGGGTACTGCTCCGCATCCTTCGATACACAGGACAAACCCTGCAGCAAGGGAGAAGCCAGCAGGGGTGTCTATGGCAACAGCATCGAGGTGGCCAGGTGCAGAAGCGTCTGTAGCTTTGAGGACCGGCACCTCCCCCCAGGACGCATCCCCTCCACCAGAGGACGAGGGACCCCGATTCCATTATGCCCTGTGGCCTCCTGGCTTCCCCTTCCCCAGCATCTAGTTGGACAGGTATTTCTGTGCCCCAGCCAGTCACAAGGGGCCTCAGTCCATGTGCCTGTGTGCATGAGCCTGCAGAGCCAGGCCAGAGCCCCCTGGGGACCATGTAGTCCTGAGCGGCCACCGGGATCTGGGCAGAGGTACAGCTCCCCCCTCACCCATCTTGTTCAGAGCCCTGGCAGAGGGCTATGGAAGAATTCTCCCCTGGGGTGCACAGGACAATACTCTAATGCCTCCCTCTCCTCCTGGGGTTGAATCCTGGGGCTCCCTCCACCACAGCAAAGCCAGCTCTGCCCGACCCCATGAACAGCACAGTGACGGACTGTTGTCCCCAACTTCCATCGCCACAATGCTTGTGAGCTGCCCAGGCAGAGATTGCCTACACACACACCACCCTACCCTCTGGCCTGACTGATCTGCAGGCTGCCCCCCCTGGCAAGCATCTGTCTTCCTGCCTCCCTCTGGCTCCCCTCAGAGCCCAGCCCCTGACGCCCTGTCTTCTGTCCTCAGCCTGTATTGGGGACCATCGAGGAAATCTAACCCCACTGTTCAGACCCAAATGAGAACTAACTCCCGCCACTGCCGATTTGCCTTCGTGGACCTTGGCCTGCTGGATGCCCCTCGTGGCCCAGAGATGGGCACAATTATCACATGCCCAGAAGGTCAAACAACTGACCCAGGACTGCACAGGTGCTGCGGAGCCCGGCGGCCAGCCCGAGTGGAAGCTGGCATTTCTACAAGGGGGGCGGCAGAGCGGAAAGCTCTTCTGCCACACTGGAGGCAATGGGGGGCAGAGAGTGAGCAAGTTCCCAAGGAGGGGGACCCCAGTGCCCCCAGGTGGCCCCGGGCCCTATGTTCAGGTCCTTCAAGGCTCTGGCTCGTGAGCCACCACCTGCCTGCCAGGAGTCGCCGCCGCTGTGTTCTGAAAGACACAAAGCCTCTTCTCCCTGGAGGAGCCGCCCTTCCCAGCCCAGAGGGGCCTAAGGAACCCCAGTTCCCTGGCTGGCAACGACAGGCCTTTGCCTCCCTCAGCAGCACCCCCACCACCTGTGTCTTGTCCTCATCTCCCTGGCCGGCCTCTCCCCACCCCACACCTGGAAATACACCCAGAAGACAGGGAGCCACCACCCTCTGGGATGGGGGCCTCAAATGGCTGCCAGCAACGCCCCGGGTAATGCTCTGGTGCTCTGTGAGGGGCAGTGCAGGGCAGATGGTGCCCCATGGGGCCACCTTCCCAGTCTGCTGGTGAGTGGGGGCACCCAGCCCCACAGAGCACCTCTGCTCCTCTGCCAGGCCCAGAATCCCCCAAGGCTCTCTGATGAAGGAGGGGGTGAGGCTGGGGCCGCTGGCTTCTGGGTACCCTGCACTGAACCGCCAGGCTGGCTGCACCCCAGACTGGAACAGGAGAGCCCTGGGTGCACTCCTGGGGGCAGCAAAGCTGGGCCTGGGCCACCCCACCCTGGGCGGGCAGAGACACCAGAGTGGCAGGTCCACAGGGCGGAGATGGGATGCATGGGGAGCCCGCTGAGTCCTTGCCCAGAGCCCAGCCAGGTGCCTGTGAGCAGGACAGACCCCATCCCCTTCCCTGTGCCCCCCCCCCCGGGCAAGTGCAGGTCTCGGCTCCCTAGCGCCTGCCCAGGGGCCTCGTCTGCAGGGCAGTACAGAAGCTGAAGGCCTGGTTCTCAGCACCATTGGAACAGGGCGGCCAGACGAGGCTGTCAGAGGGAGAGTGGCCGCCTTTCGTAGCTGAAAGATCACCTCCTATCCCTCCTTCCCTGCACACCCTCCCCTTCACAACCCAGGAGTGCCAGCTTCCACAGGTACGCCAAGGGGCTCCCGGAGTGGGCGTGGGCAGAGGTCCGCAGGCCCCTGCTGCAGCGTGGGGCAAGATGGTGACTCAGCAGTCACCACCCCCGCCATATTGTAAGGGTGGGAAGAGAGAGCTGCCGCTGTGGAGGCCCCAGGGTGGGACCGTCCACTGGGCCTCTCCAAACACCCTGTCATTTAAGGAAAACGATCGGCCTGGCTCCGTGCGTACAGCGGCATTCAACAGACAGAAGCCATAGATTACGGCCATGACAGCGGGACGGTTCCACTGCTACCCACAGACCACAGGCTGAACTCACGGAGCGTGGGACGCTGCCCTCGGGTTCGGCTCTCAGCGGGGCCCTTGAGCCCAGGACCACGTCACTCCCAGACTCCCGTGCTGCACAAGGACCCCAAGGCCCAGCCTGTGTTTCCCTCAGCAACTAGGGCCCAACAAACCAGCCGACTGCTGTTGCTCTGCATCCTCAGACCACCCCAGAGCCCCTGGCTTCCTTCCATGGATGGCCTCGGCTGCGGTGGGGGCTTCCGTAGGCTCAGCCAAAATGTCCCAAATCACCTACTTCAGAGCCCAAGGCTTCAGGCTGCTCTGTGTCTTCCCCCATTTGCTCTCGATTCCAGAGTCAGCCCCTCTCCTTCCTGCGAGAGAACTCTACTCTCCCGATGCTAGTGACAAGCTGCCTCCAAGAGAGAGCCTTGCATTGAATTAAACACTTTTTTGAAGACTTTGTTATTGTTGTTGTTAGGTGCCGTTGGGTTGAGTCTGACTCATAGCAACCCTATAGGATTTTCAATGGCTGATTTTTTCGGGATTGTTTTCAGGAGTGGATTGCCACATCCTTCTCCCATTTTGAAGACTTTAGTAGTTTCCATAAATACAGTAGATGGATAAGTTGGACACCTCTAAAAACCTTACTCAAAATGCAAGATGAAAAACCAGTGGAGTCCCCCTGGGCCACGGAGGTGCAGTGGGAGGGTGAGCTCAGAACCACCGCGGGGTGGGCCCAGCTGAGTGGGTGTCCAGCCTCCCTGGGTCATGTGGAGTTTTAGGAGGTACAGGAAGAAGGGCCCTAGACAAAGGAATCACTCTGTCCCTGGGACCCACAGGACCTCGTCATTGAAACTTATTCCCGTTACTTCCCCCTAGAAAGGGACCTGACTTGGGAGAAAGTCAGGTTCAAGTCTGGCCTCAGCTGAAGACAGTGGTGAGGGGTTGAGCAGGCAACTTGCCCTTTCCTCTTCTCTGTGTCCACATTTGTAAACTGGGATGAATAAGCATGTACCCCCTCATGGTGGATTGTGGGGGACAAATGACCAACTCATAGTTGAAGTCTTGTTATTGTTGTTGTTGTTGTTAAGTGCCATCAACTCAGGTCCAACTCATAGCAACCCTGTGTACAACCGAACAAAGCACTACCCGACACTGTACCATGCACAGGATCTTTTTAGGTTTCAGCCCCATGTTGCAGCCACTGCATTTCTTCTCATTTTGAGTCGTGCCACATCAGCAAATGGAGGTCCCAGGGGTTTTACTCCATTCCTACCATTAAGGTCAACTCAACTTTTAGGAGGCAACTCTTCCTCAGTCATCTCTTGAATGCCTTCCAGCCTGGAGGTGTCATTTTCCAGCACTATATTTGACAGTGCTTCTTTGCTATTCATAGGGTTTTCAGTGGCTAATTGTTTCAGGAGTGGGCTGCCAGGTCCTTCTCCCTAGTCTGTCTTACTCTGGAAGCTCGGTTGAAACCTCTCCACCATAGGTGGCCCTGCTTGTATCTGAAATACTGGTGACATAGATTTCAGCGTCATAGCAACACACAAGCCCCCACAGCATGACAAGCTGACAGACGTATGACAGAGTTGAATTCTTAGAGTTGTTCAAATTTGGGGAACATTCTCAATTGTTCTACCTTGAATAATAAAGCACTCTGGAGAAATCAGCTGAAACCACCTTAACTGATATTACCTTGGGATGCTTGCAGGGGTCAATGGATAGAATGAACAGATGGAAATAAATATCACACAGTTTAATAATTATTCTGAAAGGAATGGCCTCACAATTGCAGGTTATGATGTCCGTATACACAAGCCTGGTAAAAAGCCCTTAAAACAAGCACAAGTCCTTAAGATGTAGAAGGCACAAACATATACCTTGTTATTGTTGCTAGGTGCTGTCGAATTGGTGTCCAACTCATAGCAACCCTACATACAACAGGCAAGACACTATTGTTAGGGCTTCTCTGCTATTCATAGGGTTTTCAATGGCTGATTGTTTTTTGAGAGTAGGTTGCTGGGTCCATCTCCCAAGCCTACAGCACCTGGTGTTCCCAGGCGGTCTCCCATCCAAGGACTAACCAGGCCCAACCCTGCTTAGCTTATGAGATCTGACAGGATCGGATGCCGTGGTGTATGGCTGCAGGCCAACATATACCTAGGAGATAATTTCTTTTTTTAAATTCCGCCTAATGTTATACATAGGGGAAGGACCTGGCAACCCACTCCCAAAAAATCAATCCGCCATTGAAAACTCTATAAATAGCAGAGAAGCACTGACAGTAGTGCTTTGCCTGTTGTACATAGGGTCGCTATGAGTTGGATACCAACTCAATGGTACCTAACAACAACAACATTGTACATACAGAGGATGAGTCGGACACCAACTTGACAGCACCTAACAACAACAACATTATACATACAAAGGATGCCAAAAAAGGTATACAAATTTTAATAAAGGAAAAAACTGTATTAAAATTGTGTTGCTCAATATATACCAATGACAAAAGATGAGCAGGAGGTGCTGCAAGTGGTCACGCCAGCAGCCGAAGCAGGGCTCGTTGCTGGGTGGGGCCTCCTGGATCATCCCTCGAGCCCACTGCACACAGCACTGTGTGTCTCAGACTTATCACAGACACGTGCTGAGGCCAGGTGTGTTGGAGTTTCTACAGCATCCTCACGCCTCCACTGCCCTTGTCCTTCTACAGTGCCCTCGCATTTCGAAAACCTCTTCAAAATGATCTCGTGCTTCTCAAACAACAATTGTGTTACCGCCATTGTCTTTGACTACCCTGCCTGCCAAATGGAGGCGCTCGCACTCATCTGATTAACTCTGTCTTTAGGGAATGTCACACAACACATGGCCACTGCCATCTAATTCAACTCCGAGTGTGTGCGTGCATGCGTGCGTGCGTGCGTGTGTGTGTCATGGTGATGTGGATGGAATTGTTGTTGTTGTTAGGTGCCATTGAGTCGTCTGAATCATAGCGACCCTCATAGGGTTCTCAATGGCTGACTGTTTCGGGGTTGCTTTGGGAGTGGACTGCCAGGTCCTTCTCCTGTTATGCAGTGCTGGGGATTGAACCTAGGTCCTCAAAGAGTGCTGAGCTGCACTCTACCAACTGAGCTAAGCCCCAGCCCATGGATGGAATTCTATCCACCCCCAATTCATATGTTGAAACCTTGGCCCCCAGTGTGACCACTCTTGGAGACCGGGATTTTAAGATGTAATCAAGGTTAAATGAGGCCATAAATGTGGGGTCCTAATCTGATAGGATTAGTGGCTGAAGAAGAGAAGGAGGAGAAACAAGAAGAAGGAGAAAAAGAGATTTCTTCATGGACACACACTTGGAGAAGGCCATCTGAGTACACAGCCAGAAGGGGGCCATCTGTAAGCCAGGAAGAGGCCTCAGCAGATCCTGGCCACGCCAGCCTCTGACCTTGGGCTTAAACTGAGAAGAGAAATTCTGCTAAGTCTATGTGTTGTGATATGGCTGCTCTGCTGATGGGGACAGATGGGACTAAACTGCCAGTGCAGCATCACACGGGGACTCAAAAGTGAGCAGTGAAGGTGCCCTGGTGCTGGATGACACAGAGTGGCCGCACTGGTAACAACTAAATTCTGCTTAATGAAAGGCAAGAGTGGACAAAAGCCACATTTCTGCACATGCTTTATAGACATGACATTCTGCACATTCATGCAACTACATTAATCCCCCTAGAAGCTGAGATTTAACTGTTGTTATTAGGTGCCATTGAGTTGGCATCCAACTCATGGTGACCCTACATACTTCAGGGGAAACACTATCGTCAGTGCTTCTCTGCTGTTCATAGGGTTTTCAATGGCGGATTGACTTTTGGGAGTGGGTTGCCGGGTTCTTCTCCCAAGCCTAAAGCACCTGGTGTTCCCAGGTGGTCTCCCATCCAAGGACTAACCAGGCCCGATGCTGCTTAGATTCTGAGATCTGACAGGATCGGATGCCACAGGGCTACAGCCGCAGGCATGAGATTTAACTAGTTTATCTATATCCAGAAAAGTCAGTAATTTTAAGTTGTTCAAAAATACTTTTAGTTCATCCTAGGAAAGGAGGTGCCCCCTTATAGCTGAGGGGATCCATAGGAATTGCTCTCCGTTAGGGGGCATGAAGATGGGATAAAACGATGCCCCCAGTACCTTGACCCTTTGGGAGCTGAATCTTCGCATCAGCTCTGGTGGCGACTGGAAAGGAGCTCCATCAGGAGGGAATCCCACACTGACAGGAAAATAAGCAGGCCAGGAGAGCCAGCTTCCCCCAGAGACAGGAGGACACCCGCAGTTGCCACTGGGCCGGGTGTTCAGGTGTGCACAGTGTAACATGGTTGGCTTCACACATCCCCAGTGGCTCTGAATGATGCTAACCCTCGAGCCTTCCAAAGGGCCTCGCGGAAGGTTCTTGCCTCTGATGGCAACTAATCTGTGAGGATGAGATTGACATTCGGAATACATCCGCGCCCACCAGGATGGAGAGCCCCAGTGGGCGCCGGGTCCAAGGGCTGGGCTCTCAGGAAAACGCCTCCCTGGAGCACCACAGGGTCTTGGCCGGCTCCCCTTGTGCCGACCCCTCCTCCACCCCAGCCATACCCCTCTCCTGTCTCTTCCCCTTTGCACCCGTGGCAGGGGCAGCACCTGGTCAGGTCAGCCTGCTTTCCCTTAGGGGTCCCTGGAAGGAGCAAGGTCTGATCCAAGTTCTCCAAAGTGGGTCTCACACTGGAGAAATGGCGACCAGGTCAGGCACGAGAAGGCTGGGTCTGCCGGATGCAGTGGCACACGCCTGTAATACCAGCAGCTTGGGAGGCGGAGGCAGGAGGATCGCAAGTTTGAGACCAGAGGCAGTCTGTGTAACTTAGCGAGACCCTGTCTCAAAAAGTAAAAAAAAATGGGCTGTGGGTGCAGCTCAGTGGTCCAGCACTTGCAGAGCATGCAGGCGCGAGACCCTGGGTTCAACCCCCAGCACCACAAAAGAAAAAAAGAAGAAGGCTGGGTCTGAATCAGTACGTGTGGACAAAGCGCTTGGCAGCGGCACCTCCAGCCTCCATTGTTCAGAGGACGAACCTGAGGCCAAAGAAGGGATGTCCCGGGTCTGCAATCACAGACCTGGAGGGCGAGCTGGAAGGGGCTGGAAAGTGCTCCAGGCCCACCTCCAGCAAGACAAGACCCCTGGGACCTCCATCTGGAAGATAGTGACTGACAAGAGCCCTGAGGGAGTCTTGTCATGGTGGCCTATCCTGTCCCCACAGCCCTAACTCAAAGTGACCTCTCAGCCTACCACTGAAATTCAAACACTTCCCCTTGGACACAAACTGTTGGCCTCCTCGTTGGGCAGTGGCTGCCCCACCCCAGGACCCAGCCAGCACCACTCAATCAATATGCCCCCCACCACCACATGGGCTTGCCATCCATCCTACTCCAGGCTCCCCCTCCTCCAGGAAGCCAGCTGCCTTGAGAAATATCTGCCCTTCGGTGCATCCCCTCAGTTCGGCCCCAGCTGGCTGACGGTGCCTGGCATCACCCGCCCTAGATCTGTAATAGCCACTGGATGGCAGGGGACACCTGCATGGCCCCGAGTCCCCAGAGTGAGGTACCCTAGGCTGAGCTTTGATGGAGCCCTCCTCCAGCCAGATCCCTCAGCAGCAAACCTCCCACAAGCACCCCCAGTCCCCAGGGTCCGCAGGTCCCGGACTACCACTTTCAAATAGCACCTCCCCAACCTTGATCCTGCACACAGGCAAGATGGCATTTCCTGCTGCAGGGTGCTGGCACCGAGTGCTGTAGCCTGGAGAGAAGGTTAGGGAGGCCATTGCAAATGAGGAAATTCTTTAGTGTCCAGGGAGACCTTGGCGGGAAGTAGAGGCAGCAGAGCAGGGCTAAGACCACAGGGGGCGATTGGGGACTCGACTGGCAAAGTAACACAATAGCGGGCAGGAGCCAAGTCCAAGCCTCTTAGCCTGGACCTGCCCGGCACAGAGGAAGCTGGGGGAGACAAGGCCAGCCGAGCCCTGGGAAAGGGGAAAGAGCGAGGGCCAGAGGGACGCAGCACGCTGCCTGAGCTTGGATAAGGCCCTTCGCCAGCAGGGGCCCTGCTACCTGCTCTGCAAAAGTGGAGGCGCTAAATGTGATGAACCCCAAGCTCCCATCCACATCGGATGACCCACAGGTCCTGGGGCCACGTAAGGAATTGTTTGGTTTTCTTCTTCCTGTCAGTCAGCAGGTTCCTGTAGGATCTGTGAGGAGGCCTACCAGGATCTGATGACAATTAGAATCACAAAATACTCATTGTCTCAGAAATGGCCAATAAGAGCCGGGTGCAGTGGCGCACACCTGTAATCCCAGCGGCTCAGGAGGTGGAGGCAGGAGGATCACAAGTTCGAGACCAGAGGCAGTCTGTGTAACTTAGCGAGACCCTGTCTCAAAAAGTAAAAAAATGGAATGAGGGTGCAGCTCAGTGGTCCGGCACTTGCAGAGCATGCAAGCGCGAGGCCCTGGGTGCAACTCCCAGTACCAGGGGGAAAAAGAAAGAAATAGCCAATAGGTATTTAGTGCCAACTGCATTTCCGGCTCTGTTACACCTCAGCCCCTGGCAGGGACCAAATTATCTCACAAAGTGACCCTAGGGTGGTGGTGTGTAGCCATACACAGAGACGGCCCAGGGAGAGGTCAGCGCCTGGTGCGCCACTGTGGGTCCTTCTTCTCTGCAAAGTCACCCCCTGGGCACAAGGTTCTAGCATCTTTGCAGCCTTCCTTGACGGCTGGGACTTTGGCCATAATAGTGGTTCAGAGGTGGATAAGTGTGGGCTGGGGATTTAGTTCAGTGGTAGAGCGCTTGCCTAGCAGGTGCAAAGCCCAGGGTTACATCCCCAGTACCAAAAAGAAAAAAAAAAAAAAAAAAAAAAAAGAGAGAGAGAGAAAGAGAAAAAAAAAGAAGTGGATAAGTGTCATCCCCAACTGTCCGTACTTGAACTTCATAAAAAAGGTATATTTGGGGGTAACATGGGCAACAGATCCTGCCAGGGGCACCGCTCTGCCACTCCAGATACCTAAAGCCCTTCATACATGGGCAAGCCGGGAAAAGCCAGGCAAGCATCATCTCCCTGCCTGTGCTCTGCCAATGTCTGGAATGTCTATAAGGGGTTAGAAGGTTTGATCCTCAGGGGCCTGCAACCAGGACAGGATCAGATGGATGAGCAGCTACCCTTTGGCCCGGAGAGGAGCTGGGCCCAGCTGGAAGAGCCACAGAAATTCACATTTAATGGCAGTTATTCCCTGCATAAACATCCCCACAGGTTCAGAGAACAGCCACGCTCCTTTATCTTCTATCAGTAGATTTTAAGAAAGAGACGGAAAGGTAGCCGAGGGTAGGGATGGTTCAACGTGAAGGTACATTTTT
Source organism: Pedetes capensis (assembly GCA_007922755.1). Classification (NCBI taxonomy): domain Eukaryota; kingdom Metazoa; phylum Chordata; class Mammalia; order Rodentia; family Pedetidae; genus Pedetes; species Pedetes capensis. The sequence goes on along the minus strand of VMDO01021944.1, from coordinate 7,754 downwards.
AATTAAAAGAAAAAGATCAGAGCCGTGATGCGGCATCATAAAGCAGATAATTTTACAGCTGGATGGTCTCCCTCTGATGTACTTGAAAACCACTTTCAAGCGACATAAAGTTTAACATACCGGGACATCTGCCTACCCACTAGATTCTACATGGAATTTAAAATTTAATTATATTAAAGCTTTGTTACAGTGCACATTGCAAGCATGCTAACCAAGTGGAACTTTTAACAAAATCTCTGCGAATAGCTGTTTTTTTCTTTTTTTTTTTTTTCCTTTTAAATTCGGTTTTGTAGGACCCAGAGTTGAGTCTGACAAACAGTGGATGATTCTGTCCGAAGTGTTTACTGCTTACATAACCAGCTGCTGGAGACCCAGATGTTTATGCTCTTGGGTGCAGCCCATGAGCCCATCTTCCCTTTCTCTCCTTGTTGCTAAAGCAGAAAGGCAGCCAGAGAAACACAGGTGTCAGAGAGCTGGGCTGACCCCGCTGAAGTCGGGGAAGGCAGGGCAGGGAGTTTGTTACTCTGCAGAAATTCCATGGCTAATTTAAGGAGCGTCTTAACACACTGCTTTCTTGGGGGGAAACGCAGCCATATTAATCTATTAATCACAGGTTGGGTGCTTCCTACAATTAAAAATGCAACCAGTTTCTAAAGAAGGAAAAAATTCCTTGCAACCCTAGTTCTCTATCAGAGAAGTGCAGAGTTGGGCTGGAGAAGCTAGGTTCAGGATTGTTGTTGTTGTTGTTAGGTGCCGTGGAGTCATATCCGACTCATCATGACCCTCATAGGGTTTTCAATGGCTGACTGTTTCGGGATTGCCTTGGGAGTGGATTGCCACGTCCTTCTCCCATTTTTGTGGTGCTGGGAATCGAACTTGAGACCTCAGAGACTGCAGAGTGGCGCTCTACCAAGTGAGCTAAATCTCAGCCCCAGGTTCAGGATTAGGAGGCCCTGATTCGAACCCTGGTCTTGCCCCCAGATTAGCTGTGCATCCTTCAGCAAGCTGCTTCCCCTTCCTGGGCCTGTTCTGGAAAATGGAAATAATAATAGCATCGAATTCATATGGGAGCATGAGAACGTGAAAGAGGACGATGCCCACAAAGCATGCAGGCTCAGAGCAAGCACTCTGTGAATGGGTACCACAGTCTTCATTGCCGTAGCTGCCGCTGGTTTTTTAAGGACACTTATGCTGCACCACGCCTGCAGTGGTAGCCCTGTGGCGTCTGATCCTGTCAGATCTGGGAAGCTAAGCAGGGTCGGGCCTGGTTAGTACCTGGATGGGAGACCACCTGGGAACACCAGATGCTGTAGGCTTGGGAGAAGAACCTGGCAACCCCCTCCCAAAAATCAATCTGCCATTGAAAACCCTATGAACAGCAGAGAAGCACTGACAATAGTGTTTCCCCTGTTGTACAGAGGGTCGCTATGAGTCGGATACCGACTTGACGGCACCTAACAACAACAACAACATGCTGCACCACGGGCTGGGATGTAGCTCAGTTGGTAGAGCGCTGCACTGCAGTCTCTGAGGACCTGAGTTCAATTCCCAGCACCGCAAAAATAGGAGAAGGACCTAGCAATCCACTCCCAAGGCAATCCCGAAACAGTCGGCCATTGAAAATCCTATGAGGGTCTCTATGAGTTGGATACCAATTCAATGGCACCTAACAACAACAACAATGTTGCACCACGGCTGCCCAAGCCAGCAGCCTCCCCTGCCAGCCTTGGGTGAGAAGGCACAGGCCCCAGCCAGCGAACCTCGAGACCTGCGTGAGGAGGCCTCCGGAAGTGCTGTGTGGTCAGGAAGACCCTGGAGGGAAGCTGATCCCTCCATGCTCCCACTTAGCCCTCCGTCCAGCCAACAAACACCTCCTGAGCCCAGGCCACAGAAAACGCAGAGCGACACAGATACACACTGCCGGGCCCCACACGGCCAGTCTAATGGCTCAGATCCCTTCGGTAAGAGGCGACAAAAGACCGCTAGGGAGAAGCATCACAAAGGTGGCACAGGGAGAAACAGCACAGGGGTCAGAGAGCTGGGCCTCCCAGGGGGGTAGGTTTAGAACGCAGAGGTGACAAGCAGGACAACGTGGCTCAGAAAAGATGGAGAGGGGCAAAGCATTGCTGCTGCCAGCAGATCCCAGTTCCAGCCAATGTATTCCGAACACCTAGCGGCAACGGCATAGAAAGACTTGGGGGATATTTTTAAGTGGGGGAAAAAGAAAAGGAAGGAAGAAGGGAAGGAAGAAAGAAGGAAGGAGGAAGGGAAGGAAAGAAGGAAGAAGGAAGGAAGAAGGAAGGAAGGAAAGAAGGGAGGAAGGAAGGGAAAGACATTTTTTAAATGTGCGTTTTTTAAACGTGCATTTTATTTATATGAGAAATGATACACACAAAATTGGCGACAGATGTCTAGGCCCGTGGACGTGTAATAGGAAGAAGTAGGGATGGGAGAAAGTGAGGAAGGGGCCATCCTTCACTGTGTATTATGTATTTCTATCCAGTGTGAATTTTCAAAATCAACCCGTTATTTTTATAAAACTTAAACATCAAAGTGCATGTTCAAGTTGCAAGTGATTTGTTTCTTTTCGGTTATCATATTTAATTTCTGAATTTTAAATTATGGTTAAAGGAGAGCATGGGATTTCTACGTTTGTGAATCCAGGACACGGGCCAAGATTTCTTCACCCCAGAAAGCCTTAGCCTGCCACCATAGCCCTGTGGCATTCGGTCCCGTCAGATCTCGGAAGCTAAGCAGGGTCGGGCCTGGTTAGTACTTGGATGGGAGACTGCCAGGGAACACCAGGTGCTGCAGGCTTGAGAGAAGGACCTGGCAACCCCCTCCCAAAAATCAATCTGCCATTGAAAACCCTATGAACAGCAGAGAAGCACTGACAATAGTGTTTCCCCTGTTGTACACAGGGTCCCTATGAGTTGGATACCGACTCAATGGCACCTAACAACAACAACAACAACAAGAAAGCCTTACGGAGTGCTGATGACAAACAGCTCAACTGTAGGCACCAAAGAACGGGGCAGGATCAGAGCCCACCCTCTGCCCCTTCACTGATTGGGCGGCAGAGCCCCAGGGTCTGCTGATGGATTAAATGAGCGAAGGGTAGGGGAAGGCGTCCAGGGTGGTTCCCAGGTGATGGGCAGGTTGGAATGGCCGTTTCCTGGGCTAGGAAAGGGTCAGGTGTGAATGTGTTGGGGGCGATTGCTCAGGAGCCTTGGTTTAGACCTGGTAAGTCTGAGATGCTTGTTTGACTTCCAAGGAATAGAGGGGCCTGAAGTTTAGGAACGGTCACGGCGGGAACCACGAATGTGAGGTCATCGGCACCAGCCGCGTGTCAAGTGGAGGGCTTGGAAGACGTCACCAGGAAGATTTGGTAGAGAGGTGGAGACCACCATGACAGAGCCCCAGGCACTACAGCCTTAAGAGGCCAGGGGCCAGCGAATAGCAGGTTCACCAGGAAGTTGTTGTTGTTGTTAGGTGCTGTCCAGTCGAGTCCGACTCACAGCGACCCTCACAGGGTTTTCAATGGCTGATTGTTTCGGGATTGCCTCGGGAGTGGATTGCCACGTCCTTCTCCCATTTTTGTGGTGCTGGGATCGAACCCAGGACCACAGAGACTGCAGAGCATCGCTCTACCAACTGAACTAAATACCAGCCCCCCTCACCAGGAAGAGGTGACCAGTGATGTCCAATGCTGCTCATGGGCCAGTAAGGTGAGGACAGAGACGTGACCGTTGGATTAGGTGGAGCCAGGAACCAAGGCCTGGCTGGGCGGAGGGGAGCCATGAGCAGAGGAGCAGAGGGGACACAGATGGCCCATGACAGCAGGGAGAGGAGGGACGGTGGACAGAGGGAGGGCAGCTGTGACAATGAACTGAGGGAGAGGGGGAAGCTCGGGTGAAGGACAGAGAGGGAGCCCTGGCAGAACAACGCGGTGAGGAGGTGGGAAGGAAGGGGGCACAATGCATGGGTACAGGCGACCAAACAGGTCAACACAGAACAGATGCCAAGGCTGTCCTGTGGCAGGGTGCGGGCAGGTTGTAGGGGCGCTGGCAGGAGCGTGCAGAAATCCCCTCTGGTTGATTCGGTCCGCCCAGTGAAATAAGGAGCAAGGCTAAAAGGAGCCGGGGTGGAGGCGAAAGACGATGCGTGACGTTGGCACAGGTGTGCATGGACAGAGAGGTGTGAGGACTCACCGGACAGGACTGGGGCATAGGGGAGGGATCATATATTTAAAATCAACCCACTCAATGTACACATCTGTTTTGCTCCAGCCATGTGGGCAGCATGGCTTCAGGCAGTAAACAGCTGGACTTAAGCAGGCTTGGGGTTTAACCAGGTAATGACCACAGTGATGGGCTGGGCTTAGCGTACACAAGAAACAATCTTTTACTGAGGTGAGCAGCTAAGGTGTTGAGGTTTGTTGTGACAGCTGTGTTAATGGAACTAATGGTCCTGAGTCTTGAAAGCGTCACTCCATGGGTAATAACACCCAGCAAGAAAGCCAGATGTGGTGGTTCGCCCCAGTAATCCCAGCACTTGGGCGCCTGAAGCACAGGAATCTTGAGTTGAAGGTCAGTCTGAGCTGCCTAGCAAGACAGTGGATGGGGAAACAAACAAACAAACAAACTCTACCAGCAAGAATTACGACAGATGGAGAGCTGGGAAGAGATGGGGACCCTGTTCTATGTGTCCAAGGAAGGAGAGAGAGCAGCTCAGAGGCTCTGTAGCAACTGTAATAAGAAGAGATCTCAGGCGGTGGAATCTCAGAGGCAGGAGCCTCAATGGGGCAGGACAGTTTTTAAGGACGAATGAATGACAATGTGTGACAACGGTCTGGGAATAGAAAGTAAGGTGCAAGGAAGCCCTACGTGGTCTCCAGGTGCTGTGGAACCAAGAGTGTGGGAGAGAAAATGCCCCCCACCCGAGTGGCCCAGGGGGAGGTAGCAGGTCCCCAACTCTGTCACCTTAGAGTTCCTCTGCACCCTCAGGAAGCATGGAGGACCCTCTGCTGCCAGCCATGATGGAGAGACAAGGACGAGTCACCCTCTAGCCTTAAGCAGCTGTTTTCACAGCCAGGCGCAGTGGCACACACCTGTAATCCCAGTGGCTCAGGAGGCAGAGGCGGGAGGCGCAAGTTCAAGACCAGAGGCAGTCTGTGTAACTTAGCGAGACCCTGTCTCAAGAAGTAGAAAAAAATGGGCTGGGGGCGCAGCTCAGTGGTCCAGCACGTGCAGAGCATGCAGGCGCGAGGCCCTGGGTTCAACCCCCAGTACCACAAAAAAAGAAAAAAAAAGAGAGAGAGAGAGAGAAACTTTTCAAAGGACAGAATCCATCAAACAATGGTTTCCACACCATTGGATGTGGATCCAATGGATCCACACCATGGATGGTATGGGACAGTGATGCCCGAGGGAAACAGCGATGAAATTCAGGGTGGCTCTTTGAGAAGGGCAATTACATTGATAGACTGCTGAACAAACAGCAAGGGAAAGAGAGAGGGGACACAAGTTTCCAACACCAGGGACGACAGAGACTATGTCATGACGGGTCCTACAGACAGTAAGGGTGCAATAGGGGAAGACGATGAACAATTTTGTAGCAATTAAAATTGTTATGGATTTCATCAAAGTTATCAACGCCTTAAAAGATACACAGTACCAAGTTCACACATATAGATGTAGATACCCTAAGCGGACCACTCCCTGTTAAAGAAATTAGGCGTGTGGTTAAAAACTTGCCCAGGAAGAAAACTCCAAGCCCAGATGCCTGCCATTTCACTGATGAATACCACCAAGCATTGAGAGAGGAAATCACGCAAATTCAACACAAGCTCTCCCACAACATAGAAGAGGAGGGAATATTTCCCGACTAATTTTATGAATCTAGCACAATTCTAATATTAAAACCAGGCAAAGATAATATGAGGAAAGAAAGCGATCGACCACTTTCCCTCAAACCCACGTGCTAAAATCTTTTTTAAAAATTAAGCAAATTATACGTATATATTTATTATATATAATGCATCATAGCCAAGTAAAAGGTTGGTTTAACATTTGAAAATCAATCAAGACAACTTACCATATTAACAGACGAGAAGGGAAAGATCATTGGATAATCTCAGTAGATATAGAAAAAGCACTTTACAAAACCCAACATCCATCCCTGATAAAAACTCACAGCCGAAATCCAACTAAGGTCTGTAATCTAGCTGATGGCACTGGGCCAATGTCAGTTCCCAAGGTTGATAATATCCTATAACTACGCACTAGGTTTTCATGGAGGGAAGTTGGATAAAGGATATAGAAGCCAGTGAGGTGGTGCACGCCTGTAATCCCAGTGGCTCGGGAGGTGGAGGCAGGAGGATCGCAAGTTCGAGACCAGAGGCAGTATGCATAACTTAGTGAGACCCTGCCTCAAAAAGTCAAAAAATGGGCTGAGGGTGCAGCTCAGTGGTCCAGCACTTGCAGAGCATGCAGGCGCGAGGCCCTGGGTTCAACCCCCAGTACTGCAAAAAAAAAAAGGATACAGAGAAGCTGTTTATACTATTCTCACTACTTGAGAGTCAGTAATTATGTCAAAATTAAAGCCAACCCCCTCATAAAAATACTCTCCACAAACTAGAAATAAAATGGGACTTCCTCAACCTGACAGGAGTTGTCTATGAAAAGCCTACCATTAGCATCATATTTAGTGGGGAAAGACTGACTTTTTCTCCCTAATATTGAGAATAAATCAGGGACTTACATGACACATTTACTTTCCGTATTGACTGAAAGTCCTAGCCAGTGCAATACATCAAGGAGAAGAAATAAAAAGCGTACAGATTAGGAAGGAAGATGAATAAAACTGTCCGTATTCACAGATGACATGATTATTTAGACATTAAATTCTATACAGTCCGCTAACAAGTTACCAGAAGTAGTGAGTTTAGCAAGTTTCTAAGATAGAGTCAATATGCAAAAAATTAACTGTATTTCTATATGCTAGCATAAATAACAGAAAAGTGAAAAAATTTAAATGCCATTTATAATAGCATCAAAAATATTATTTAGGGATATATTCGACCAAAATATGTATTGTTGTTGTTACGTGCTGTCAAGTCAGGTCTGACTCATAGCAATCCTCATAGGGTTTTCAATGACTGATTGTTTCAGGATTGTTTTAGGGAATGGACGGCCTGTATGTTGAACTATAAAACACTGCTTAAAGAAAACTTTTTAAATAAATAGAGATACGTAACACCTTCATGGAATAGAAAACTTAATATTGTTAAGAAGTCAACTTTCTCCAAATTTATTTACACATTCGATGCAATCCTAATCAAAGTACTATCAGGATTCTAGAGAAACTTTTCTAGAAGGCAATTGTTGTTGTTGTTGTTAGGTGCCGTCGAGTCGAGTCCAACTCATAGCGACCCTATGTACAGCAGATCGAAACACTTGCCCATTCTGTGCCAGGTAAACCATCTTATTTATGTTTAAGCCCATTGTTGCAGACACTGTGTTAATCCATCTGGTGGAGGGTTTTCCTCTTTTCAGTTGACCTGCCACTCTTCCAAACATGATGTCCTTCTCCAGGGATTGTTCTCTCCTGACTACATGTCTGAAATATGTAAGACGCAGTTTGGCCATTTTTGCTTCCAAGGAGCACTCTGGTTGTACCTCTTCTAGGACAGATCTGTTGGTTCTTTTGGCAGTCCATGGTATATTCAATAGACGTCTCCAGCACCACAATTC
>VMDO01021943.1:0-34381 GCA_007922755.1 Pedetes capensis | reverse complement strand
GCTATCATAATCTCATTTTGTGCATTATTTATGTAAGTTTTATGAAAAATAAGTAGTTATAAAGAAATGTCATTGTTCTGTATAGGAACATTTGCTAAAACTTGTATAAACTTGTATAAGCAACTTGTATAGATAACAAAATATGAACATTTCAGGTTACATTGATCATTTATGTTAAATTCAATATGGTACTGTATAATGATTGTGTGAATAAATCACAACTATTTCCTTGAGCAGCAATTGAGAGATACTTCCTTTTCTATAATATGATGTGCTAAATCAATATCCATACCAATACTTCCACATTTGCTAGGGACTTAGAGTGGAATTGTTTCATAGTAGAACGTTAAAATTAAACAAAGCTCCATATTGCACTTTAGAACAGGTCTCTGGAGGCTTGGGTTTTAACCAGAATGGTTTCTGTTTCAAACAAAAGACCATATGAGATATTTTATACAATTTGATTAAAATTAACTCAGTTTTAGTCAAGAAAATATTTAACAAAAATGTAGTACCATTTGTGAGACTAAATTTATTTTAAGTTAGTTCCTCAAGTCATAAAATGGAATTAAAATGTATTTATTTATGTGCTTATTCAATTGATTTTATTGTGTATATTTGAGATGTACAAGATGATATTATGTTATACATTTAGATACTTAAATGATTGCTGTTGTGAAGCAGACTAATATGTATACATATATATATATATATACACATATATATAAAATATCAAACAGTTACTTATATCAAGAGAAGCTAAAATGTATTTAAAATATGCAATACTGTTTTATTAACTATGGTTTCCATGATATATCTCAGATCACTGGACATTCTTTCTACATATTTGCCATTTTCCATCCTTTGATCTGCATCCTTCCATGTCCTCCTCTTCTTGCCTAACCCTGGTGTGTGTGTGTGTGTGTGTGTGTGTGTGTGTGTGTGTGTGCATATATATGTGTGTGTGTGTGTATTCCATTTTTAGATTCTACATATAAATTAAATCATCCACTATTTTTCTTTCTGTATCTGACACATTTCATTTAACATAATGTCCTACTCTAACCACTTGGATCTTGTAGCCTTGTGTATCCAACTGTTGGAAAAGATCAAGAGGAGAAGTTATACCTGTTTATTAAAACTCTATTAGCCATTCTTGTTCATATTCCACTCTAAGTAACCAGTCACATGGCTGTACATAGATTGGAGGGGTTTAAGGCAAATAAATAAAATCTCTGACTTGGGAACTGTTTCCTAAAGCCAACTCTTTAGCATGGAAAGGGTTATGCATTTTCATATTCTACTAACTGTTTCTACTGTACCATTCTACAAGTGGGTGACAAGGTACCTTCCATTTCCTTGGTATGGCAGTAGCACCTGTAAGGATGTCATGTACTTATAATAAAGACTATAGCCCATAAAGGAGTATTCTTATAGAGTGGAAAGTGGAGACAAATCACAGTGGTAGCTGTTCTTTCCATGGTAATGTTAAGAGTATCACCTATTGATGGTAAATACTTTATTAGGCAAAATTGCAGTAATCCATGGGGAAAATTGTAAATGAATGATGCAGAGCCAAGTATCAATTTTCTGAACATTAGATTTGGATGGAAGGGCAGGAATAACTTCATTCAAATAAAATGAAGATATACAATGCTATCATTGATTTTCTATCCTGAAAAATCATACATTTGGGAAGTAATTGTCAGGAATCACAGAAACTAGTGGATAAAAATATATAACTTTGGTCTAAGAAAAATATATTTTAGTTTGGTGTCCATATTTACACAACAATTTAACCTTTGATAAAAAAGAAGCAAGAAACCAAGGGTAAGACCCTAGAGAAACACTATTGAGAAAGAATACCAGGAAAATAAATCAAGTAGTTGGTATGTTTGGTTTCCACTGGTAGTTAGTGGATGTTATGTGTACCTTCTTAGCCTCCCTTTGTATCCCACATGCTCTCATCAAAACTCAAAGTCATGTTTTGTCACTATTATAAAGTCAATTATAAACTGCAAGATTATTCATATAACCAGAAAATAAAGACACTATAGATTTAGAAACCATTGACAGATCAGACTAAAGTGTTAAAAATATGGAGCCCTCATCCAAAGAGGTAAGTCAGACATCCCTGGCCATCAGACTGCCAATCTCACAGGACAAGCCCACAGTTCTTGATGCCATTGAACTCCTCTGGATATTTAGTGAGGCAGTGGCTCTTGTTGACTAGAGAGTTTAACATTGAAGATGTGATTGTTTCCCATGCCCCATGTGTCTGAGGGCTGTGACCTAGTGCCCTTGAGGGAGAACTTATTGTATAAGACTGAGCTACACTGGGAGCTTCAAAATAAAGAATTATCACCAGTTGAGAGCCTGAGAGTGACCTGTCACAACACAGAATGAAGCACATCAACATTAGGCAGTTACAGTGAGGGGAGGGAGATGGGACATTGACATACTGAGAGGTTCAGGCAGCAAGAGACATGGGAAAGTTGCTCAGAAGCAAGCCTCACCCCCAAGGAGATTATGACATCTCCTGATGGGAACTACCTGGACTTTCAACTCTGAGCCATGGTCAGATAAAAAGACTCCATGCTCACCTGACTAGTACTTTCACCTAAAAGACTTAAATGTTAGAGGCCACAGAGAGAAGCTCCTCCTGTATTTTTTCTTATTTTTCTTTCTTTCTGTTGAGCTAGGGATTGAACCCAGGACTTGCATGGGATAAGTGTTGTACCACTGTGCAGTACCCCAGCCTTTTTCTTATTTTTGCATGCAAATGAGATCATATTATATTGCACAGATTGCCTCAGCCCTGGGACTAAATATCTCCTGCCTCAGCTCCCAGAGATGCTGGGGTTGCAGTGGAACAAACTGATGTCTGGGTTAATGTTTTTTTTTTTCTATTCTTTTCTGTTTTCATTGTTAATTTTCATTTCCTCATTTCTCCTTTTTCTAACATAATTTATCTTTTTTTCTTTTCTGGTTTTTAAAATATTTTTCTGCCTGTGTAGCTCTCTTTTTCTATTTATACTTTAAATCTCAGGTAATTACTTCATATTGCTCAGCTTATGTTTGCCTAATTCCATTTATATATCTTTTCCCTTACATGAAATCAATTTTAATCTTTTGATCCTTTGTTCTCTCTTTATAACATTCATTTCCTTTCTAGATCTTGTTTTTCTGTTTCTGTACTTCACCTTTGAGGCAGGTTTCTCTCTCTCCTCTGCCACTCCTTCTTATTTCAGGCTAATACTATTTATATCTTTACCCTAAATACTTTGTAACTTCAGAGTGTACTCCATATCATTATTGTCATTCTTTGTTCTATGGTCATTGTTGGTGTACCAGTAAATTTTAAGTTATTTTGAATATATTTCTATATCTCACTTGGTCAGGTATAGTAACTAGTATAGAAGTTATCCTTGCTTTCAGAGTGACACTGGAGATTATGATTTCAAGAGAAAGTCACTCACTAAGAAGATCCTCAAATAAAAAGGAAGTAATATCCACCCATATAAATGCACAAATCCGAAATCAGGAACACAGAAAACATGAAAAGTAAGGCAACACATCTCCTCCAAAACACCATGATACTTTAACCACTGAATCCAAAGATATAGAAGTAGTTAAAATGTCAGGCAAAGAAATTAAATGTCTACTTGTAAAAATGATCAATGACTACAAAGAGAACACAAACAAGTAAATGAATGATGTAAGGATATCAATACAGGACTTGGTCAGAAAGTCATCAATACAGAAGACAAAGCCAGCAAAACAGATGAGAAATTCAAGAAAGAGATTGTGATTTTGGAAAAAAAACATAAATATTAGAAATAAAGAACTCAGTAACAAAATTTAAAAAAATACACAGTGGAAAGCATCACCAGTAGACTAGATGAAGCAGAAGATAGAATATCAGTGATGGAAGACAAGGTTGAGAAAATACTACATTCAGATACAACAAAGAAAAGAAAAGAATATGATCACAATTTTGAAGAACGTTGGGACATGATCAAGAGATTGAATATAAGAATCCTTTGGGTGTGCCAGGCTTGGTGGCACACACCTGTAATCCCAGCAGCTTGGGAGGCAGAGGCAGAAGGATCACAAGTTCGAGACCAGAGGTAGTCTGTGCAATTTAATGAGACCCTGTCTCAAAAAGTAAAAAAATGGGCTGGGGCTTCAGCTCAGTGGTCCAGCACTTCAAGAGCATGCAAGTGCGGGGCCCTGGGTGCAAATCCAGTGCCAAAAAAAAAAAAATCCATTGGGTAGAAGAAGGAGCTGAGACAAAAATTAAAGGCATAGAAAACTTAGTGCAATTATAGCAGAAAATGTCCCAAATATGGGGAAAGAAATGGACATCTAATCATGAAGCATTTAGAATGCCAAATACACATGACCAGAAAAGACCTTCACAGAAAAATAATAATGAAAATGCAAAGATCACAGAACAAAGAAACAATATTAAAAGCTATAGGTGAAAATCACCAACTCACTCTCAAAGGAAAACTCATCACAATTATATCAGACCTCTCAGTACTAACCTTAAAATTTTGGAAAGCATGGAGTGATATATTTCAAGCTTTGAAAGTAAATAATTGCCATTTAAGACTGTTATAACCATCAAAATTAACATTAAAAATTGATGGAGAAATAAAGACATTCCGAGACAAGCATATGCTAAAATAATATATGATCATCAACATCATTGAAGAAGATAGTTAAAGGAATCCTACATGCAGAAGAGGAAGAAAGAGTCTACATCATGCGAGAATAAATCTCATGGGAAGAGCAGGCAAACTAAAGAGAACTAGGAAAGAATTAGTCATGTCTAACTTGAAAAAACAGCAAACCCTGAATATAAATGGGGAGAAAGAAAAGAGTGAATATTATATGAACTAACCAGGAAATACCCAACACAATTACAAAAACCACATAAACTTTCTCAATAATAACCATAAATATAAATGGTCTTAATTCTCCAATTAAAAGACACAAATTATCAGACTGGATTGAAAAACAAGATCCAACTTTTTGTGTATGCAAGGAACTCATCTCACTGGAAAAGTCACCAACAGACTGAAAGTGAAAGGATGGAAAATGATATAGTAGGCAAGTGGAAGCCAGAAGAAGAAGAAGAAGAAGAAGAAGAAGAAGAAGAAGAAGAAGAAGAAGAAGAAGAGGAGGAGGAGGAGGAAGAGGAAGCAGCAGCAGCAGCAGCAGCAGCAGAGGAGGAGGAGGAGAGGAGAAATAACCCTTCTTATATCAGACACTACTTTCTAGTGACAAAGATGGTCACAACACATTAATAAAGGGAATAATCAATCTAGAAGGTAGAATTATTATAAATATATAATTTACATATACATGTATATATTACAAATATATATTATTGTAAATATATATTGTAAATGTATTCAACTTCATTTTAAAAACACTCCTGCACTTAAAGGGGCAGAGAGGTTCAAATGCAATAATAGTGAGTGAATTCAATACCCCATTATCATCAATAGGTAGATAATCCAGACAAAAATATCAACAAAGAAACTTCAGAGTTAAACACCACAGTAGATCAAATGGACTTAATTAACATCTACACACTATTCCACTGAAAAGCTACAGAATACAAATTCTTCTAATCAGCCCATGGAAGTTTCTCTAAAATAGATCATATATTAGAACAAAAACCAAGACCTAACTAACACAGAAAAATCTAAATAATTTTGTGTAATATATCAGACCATAACTGAAGAAAACTATAATTAAACAGCAAGATAAATTACAGAAACTATACAAATACACTGAGAAGGAATAATATACTCTTAAATGGTAAATGTGTACTGGAGGAAATCAGTGAGGAAATTAGAAATTTCTTCAAATCAAATGAAAATGAAAACCAAACCTACCAGAACCTTTGGGATACAGCAAAGGCTGTTCTAAGAGGGAAGTTTGTAGCTATGAATGTCTGCATTCAAAAATCAGAATGGACTCAAAGAAATAACCTAATGATTCACCTTAAGCTCTTAGAAAAAGAAGCAACAAAACCCCAAACCGATAGACAGAAAGAAATATTAAAGATCAGATCAGAAACTAATGAAATGTAGACTAAAAGAACAACAAAACAAATTGGTGAAAGAAAGAGCTGGTGTTTGAAATGATAAACAAGATTGGCAAACCCGTAGGCAAACTAATCGAAAGAAAGAGAGAAAAGACTCAAATTAAGAAAAGTAGTGAAGCCAGGCCCAGTGGTGCATGCCTGTAATCCCAGTGGCTCGGGAGGTGGAGGCAGGAAGATCATAAGTTCTAGACCAGAGGAAGTCTGCCTAATTTAGTGAGTCCCTCTCTCAAAAATCTAAAAAAAAAAATGGTTTGGGGGTGCAGCTCAGTAATCCAGCACTTGCAAAGCATGCAAACACGAGGCCCTGGGTTCAACCCCCAGTACCACACACACGCACACACACACACACAAAGAAAAAAGAAAAAAAAGGAACAAGAAAATTAGTGAAGAAAAAGAAAATATTACAACAAATACTAGTGAAATCCAGAGAATCATTAAGGAATACTTAGAAAAATTATGTTTCAAAATCCTACAAAACTTAGGTGAGATGGATAAATTCCTAGATATATATGACATAAAATTTAGTCAAGAGTACATGAACCACTTAAGCAGCAAAAATATCAAAGCAGTAATAGTCTCCCTAAAAAGAAAATCTCAGGATTGCATGGATTCATTGCTGAATTCTACAAGACATATAAAGAAGAATTAATGCCAATCCTCCTCAAATTATTCAACAAAATACAAATGGGAGAAACACTACCACACTCATTCTATGAAGGCAATATTATCCTGATACCAAAAGTAGACAAGGATATATCAAAAGAAAGAAAGAAAGAAAGAAAGAAAGAAAGAGAAAAGAGAGAAAGGAAAAAAGAAGGAAAACCACAGACCAATTTCCCTGATGACCTAGATGCAAAAATCCTTAATAAACTACCTGAAAATCAACTTCAACAACCCATTACAAAGATCACATAGTACAATCAAGTAGCCCTCATTCCAGGGATGCAAGGTTGGTTCAACATATATAAGATAATAAAAGTAAGACAGCATATAAACAGACTCAGAACCAGAAAACATATGATCCTTTCAACAGATACAGAAAAGGCTTTTGAACAGTTCAACATTGTTTATGATAAAAGCACTGAAGAATCTAGAAATTGAAGGAACACACTTCAACATAATAAAGGCAATATATGATAATCCTACAAATAACATCATACTAAATGGGGAAAAACTTAAAGCAATTTTCTCTAAAATCATGAACAAGAGTGTCCACTGCTTCCACTGCTGTTCAATGTAGTAATTGAATGATTTTCCATGGTAATAAGGCAAGAGAAAGAAAGAAAAGTCATCCAAACAGGGAAGAAAGTCAAATTATCCATATTTGCTGAAAATATGGTCCTATACTTAGAAAACCCTAAAGATTCCACCAGAAAACTCTTAGAGATAATGTACAAAATCAACATACATAAATGAGGAATGTCTCTGTATAACAATAACAATCAACTGGAGAAAGAAACAAAGAAAACAATCCCATTCACAATTGTTTCAAAACAAATAAGATACCTGGAAATAAACTTCTCCCAGTGGTAAAAGATCTCTATAATCAAAATGTTACAACACTAAAAAAGAAATTGAAGAAGATAATAGAAGGTGGAAAGATCTCCTAGGATCATGGATTAGAAGAATTATTATTGTGAAAATTGCTATATTATCGGGAGCAACCTGCAGATTTAATGCAATAACCATCAAAAATCCCAATGACCTTCTTCAAAGAAGTAGACCTAAATAGTTACAAAATTTATAGGAAGTACATAAGACTCTGAATTGATAAAGTGGTCTTGAGCAGAAAGAACAATGCAGGGGGCATCATAATTACTGATTTCAAATTATACTAAAAAGTCATTGTAAACAAAACTGCATAGTACTGGCACAAAAACAGACATGTAGACAAATGGGACAGAATAAAAGATCTAGAAATGAACCATGAAGCGATAGCCACCTAATATTTGACAAAAGTGCCAAAAATATAAATTATAGAAAAGACACCCTCTTCAATAAGTAGTGCTAGGAAAACTGGATATCCTCATGTAGAAGATAGAAATTAGATCCCTCTTTCTCACCTTGTACAAAAATAATTTTGGAATGGATCAATGACCTTAATGCAAAACCTGAAACATCAAAAGCACTAGGCTAGAGGAAAACATAGGGAAAACAATTCAAGACATAGGTATAACAAGGGTTTTCTGAATAGGATACCCAAAGCACAGGAAACAAAGCACAGGGGTTAATATCTAGAATACATAAAGAGCTCAAAAACTAAACATTAAAAAATCAAAGTATCCAATCAAACAATGCTAATAGAACTGAACAGAAACTTCTCAAAAGAAGAAATACAAATGACAAAAAATCATATGAAAAAATGTTAGCCATCAGGGAAATGCAAATGAAAACTACATACATTGAGACACCAATTCACCCCATTCAGAATGGCTAGCACCAACAAAGTAAAGTGAGTATGCTGAGAGAATGAATCTACCAACCTGCTGGTGGAAATGCAGGTTGGTGCAGTCACTATGAAATCAGTTTGGCCATTCCTCAAACAAGTAAAATAGAACTATCATATTACTCAGCTATACCACCACTAGGTATATTGCCAAAGGAATTTAAGTCAATACCAAGAAGATACCTGCCCATTCATGTTTATTAAAACATTACTTACAATAGCAAAGATATAGAGTCAACCAAGGTGTCCATCAACAGATAAGCAGATAAAGAAATTGTAATATTTATACACCTTGGGATTTTATTCAGCCATACAGAAGGACAAAATTATGGCATTTCTTGGAAAATGGATGGAACTAGAGATCATCATTTTAAGTGAAATAAGTCAGACCCAGAAAGACAAACATCATGTTTTCTCTCATATGTGGATGTGCATGTTATTGGGTATTACAGAGTCAGATCTGACTCATCTTGATGCTATGTGCAACAGAACAAAGCTCTACTCAACACTGTGACATGCACACAATATTTTAATGCTTGAGCCTAATGTTGCAGTCACTATATTTCTTCTCATTTTGAATCATGCCACATCAGCAAAAGGAGGTCCTAGGGGCTTTAACCCTTTCCTATCATTAAGGTTCACTCTACTTGGAGGAAGCAACACTTCCCCAGTCATTTCTGGAATGCCTTCCAGCTTCAGCAGCTCATTTTCTATAAGTATATTATTGTTCTTAGGTGCCGTTGAGTCAGTATCTGACTCATAGGGGCCCTACATACAACAGGGGAAACACTATTGTCAGTGCTTCTCTGCTGTTCATAGGGTTTTCAATGGCAGAATGATTTTTGGGAGGGGGGTTGCCAGGTCCATCTCCCAAGCCTACAGCACCTGGTGCTCCTGGGTGGTCTCCCACCCAAGGACTAATCAGGCCCAACCCTGCTTAGCTTCCAAGATTTGATGGGATTGGATACCACAGGGCTATTGCTACAGGCTTCTATAAGTATATTTGGCAGTAATTCTCTACTATTCATAGGGTTTTCAATGGCTCTTGTTTCGGGAGTGGGCTGCTGGGTCCTTCTCCCTAATCTGCCTTAGTCTGGAATCTCAGCTGAAACCTGTCCGCCATGGTTGGCCCTGATGGGGTCTGAAATACCAGTGGCATAGCTTTCAGCATCACAACAACACCCAAGTCCCCACAGCACTACAAGCTGACAGATACATGGGAGATGTGGATGTTAGACTTCAATATATAATCAGTATTAAAACATATAGATGAAGAAAGTAGAAGTGACAATACAGAGAAAGATAATGGACTAAAACAATGAGAGAGGAGCAAGAAGAAAGGGTAATGGGCGTAAAGAAAGGAAATATCACATATGGTGTCCTTAAGGCAAATTGGGATGTATATATAAATAGATATACACACAAAAAAGACATGCAAGTAGAAGAGGGACCATTGGTGAGGAGGGAAAGGAGGGGGAAGAGGTTATTATGAGAGTAATGGAGAAGTAATCATGAGCAATATGCAAGAAATGCATGTAAGTGAATGTCATAATGAGACTCATTAAGTTGTACACCAAAAATTACTAGTAATATAAGACTACTGGGAAAAATTGTATTGTTAAAATATTTATACACACTAGAATTATCTGCAGATTCAATGCAATCTCTACTAAAACTATTTTTAAAAAAGAAATGAAAAGGGTATTGTTTCACCCAGTGCTGTAAGGGAACACCTGGTCTAGTCTACTTTTCCTCACTGAAAAATCAGTATTAATCCCTGTGTAATACTGAAGTTCCTTTACATAAATAAGGTAAAAATTCCATTATTCAGTTAATTACTTGCATTAAAGGTAGTAAAACCATTTATTCATTGAGGGTCTTTTACTCATATGTTTAACAGATATGTATTTTTCTCTGATGTGTGAAACTATTTTGTGGTATGGTCTCATAGGAAAAGAAGAAAAGCAATTTTCCTTACTGATATGAGTTTTAAAATCTTCTATGAAAGAGGAATAGGACATTCTAATAACTTATGATAAATCATGGCAATTTGTGAGAAGTGTGATGGTTATGGATAATTCAAAATCACTACTAAGACAGAATGACAAATTATTTTGATTGGTCAGGTTAACTGATTTGGCAACTCACTTTGAAGGGCTCCAAATTACTTGTCTTGATAGGTAAACTTAGGAGGAAGAAGCCCAGGAATTCAATAAGACATTTTGTACTGACTAGATGAGAGGAACCCACTGGCAGTCTGTTTGTGCTCACTGTCTCAGGGGCAGTGTTTCTTCTTATCAATCAAGACTGTGGGTATCTGAGGCCATAAAAACAGATTAATTTTTGGCAAGGTTAGATCCAAAGCATACTCCAAGCCTTGCTAGGACTTAATTGTTCACCTTAAAATTAATTACTCTTTCCCAGATCACCTGGAATTGACTAAGTGTTTTAAATATGGATGTGAATTAAAGTGTAATGAAATCATTAAAAAATGATCAGCAAATATCCCTGCCAATAGGGATATAATGATTATTACTCACAGACACATGCTTTTTCAAAGGATTATGGTAAAACAAACAGAATACCAAATGTATTCCATGCATATATCTTTGCTGTGCTATGTAAGGATTTGTCAGCATTTCAGGTTTTTTTTAAAAAAAGATTGTACCAGTTAGATCAAATTCATGGACATAGAGAATTGCTTAGAAAAATGATGAATCTATGGTTATATTATCATTAATTTTAGCAAAACGTTTTCTTCTTTTTCTCCCTTTATTAGTAAATGATGATCGGGTACAGAGTAATACAGCTTTTCCCACTATGGATCCTTCACATCACATCTAGCAACGCTTTCGTGGAACCACAAAGTTTATGGAGCCTTATGGCTAGTTTGTAGTTAAACTTTGATAATTATTTGTGTTATCTTCTTCCATTTTTCCAACATCTTCATGAAGTTGTGCTGTTTACATTGAGGTCGACCTCTCCCCCTTCATCCCTCCGCATTGACCTTCCTCCCCATCCTATCTACTATAATCTTTGCCTACCTCTGCTATATCCCTCCCTCCTCTTTACACAACTTAAATTGTCCTTTCTGTCCTAAGTTTAATTCTGTATTTTTTATATTTCAATTTATTTATAGGATTTTTTCATTCCTTTAGGTATGATTCAGCACCCACATATGAATGAGAACATTTAGTATTTCTCTTTTTGGGCTTGCATTCATTCATGTAAGATGATGATCTCCAATTCCACCCATTTTGCTGTAAATATTATTATTTCATTTTTTTAAGTTGCTGAGTAGTATTCAATTGTGTATTGGTACCATAATTTTTTATATATTCATCTGTTGATGGGCACCTTGATTGATCCCATATCCTTGCTATTGTGAACAGTATTGCATTGAATATGGAGATGCAGGTGTCTCTGTGGTATGATGATTCATCTCCCTTTGGGTATATTCCCAGTAATTGTATTACTGCGTCATATGGCAGTTCTATTTTTAGTTTTCTGAAGTATCTCCATAGTGATTTCTAAAGTGATGAAACCAATTTATAGTCCCACCAACAGGGTAAGAAGTTTCCCTTTTCTCTACAACCTCACCAGCATTTGTTATTTTTGGTTTTAGTGATCTTGGCCATTATTACTAGAGTAAGGTGGAATGTCACAGTTGTTTTGATTTGCATTTTCCTAATGGCTAGGGATATTGAGCATTTTTTCATGTGTTTCATGGCCTTATGAACTTCATTTGAGAACTGTCTATTCCATTCCTTTGCCTACTTATGTATTGGATTATTTGTTGTCTTGGGAGTTACTTTTTTAAGTTTTTTGCAAATTCTGGAAATTAGTCCTCTGTCAGATGCATAGGATAGGAAGATTTTCTACCATTCAGATGGGTCTTCCTTAACTCTGTTGATTGTTTCCCTTCCTGTACAGATGCTTTTTAATTTCATGTAATCTCATTTATTCTTGTTGCAATTTCCTGAGCAATTGGAGTCTTATTAAGAAAATATTTTCTTATGCCTATATGTTAAAACATATTGTCTATCTTTTTTTTCTAGTAATTTTAAGATTTCTGGTTTTATCTTGAGGTCTTTTATCCATTTTAAGTTAACTCATGTATATTGAGAGATGCAGGTCTGTTTTCATTTTTCTGCAGGTGGAAATCCAAGTTTCCCAGTACCATTTGTTGAAAAGGCTATCCTTTCTCCAATTTGCCTGCTTTGTTCCTTTTTGAAAGATTAAGTGGCTATAGATGCATTGGTGTATCTCTGGGTCCTCAGTCCTGTTCCATTGGTCTTCATGACTATTTTTGTGCCAGGAGCAAGCTGTTTTTGTTACTGCAGAACTGTAATATGGTTTAAAATCACAAATTTTGATCCTGACTGCACTAGTTTTGGCTTGCCCTAACTCTTAAACTCAGCATCTGATGGAAAAGATAATAAACAAGTAAAACAGAAATATGGAATACTGGAGAGTGATAGGTATTGTGGATAAGTTGAAGTAGGGTAATGAGGATAGTATGTCCTTAGGAAAGATTTTAAGGAAGATTATTTAAAATAAGATGGTTAGAGAAAGTTTTTTGATATGATACATTTTCAAGGATACTTGAAACAAGTCATGGAATACCTTTTAGATACATCAGTAGATGAATTTATTTTAAGCCAATTCAAAAGCAAGTGAGAAGACACTAGAATAAAAGAATGTTTGATTTCATAAGTAGCCACAGGAAATTGGTAATGAGATATGACCTGGGGAGCCTGATTACTTGAAAAATTCCAGGTAGAGCTGACATAATTTGTTAGGGGACTGGGCTTAAAACTGTAACAATATTTTGGCCTGTGTAACTAGAAATAAAGACATGTCACTTAGGTGGAGAAGACAGCCTCTGAGATAATATTGCTGGAGAGGGGGAAGTAGAGGGACAGAGAGAAGAGAGGTGTGTTTCCTAGAATTGTTGCTATGAGATAATAATAAGTATTCAAGTTGAAATAAAAAGAAGACAAGAAAATACAAGTGAATCTTGAGTTCAGAAGATATTGTTAAATAATTTTTGAGTCATCAGTGTATAGATGGTTCTAAGAAAATATGATGTGTAAAATTATATAAACAGAGAATGTAGGTGGAGAAAATAAATCATAAGACTCATTTGCAACCATTCAGTTGCTGGGAAGGCATAGGTAATTACAAAACAAATAAACAAACTCTGAAAGTGACATGTGGTAGAGAGAGACAAAAAAGAGAAAGATGTGCTTAAAAACATGCTATAGTTTTCACTAGACTTACATTAGTTTTCAATATCTAATGGAACAAATTACTATAAACATTAGTTTAAAACAGCATGAATTTATTTATTACCTATAGTCCTGGAGGTCATAAGTCTGATGTGACCCTCACTGAGCTGAAATAAGGACATCAGAAGAACTATGATAATTCCCAAAGCTTTCCAGTTAATACTGTTCCCTTTTGGAGGTTGCTCAATTTCTCTGATTCACGGCTGTCTTTCATTTTCAGGCAAGTCAATGACCACTTGCATCTTTCTAAAACTGCTTCATTCTGATATGAATTCTTCTACCTCATTCTTTCACTATTAAGGAGTGTTGTGATAAAAACAGGCTTATCTAGGTGATCCAATGTAATCTCCCTAGTTCGAAGTCATCTGAGTTTTTTGTTGTTTATTGTTGTTGTCATCATTAGGCAGTGTCAAGTCCAGTGTGACTCACAGCAACTCTATGTACAACAGAATGAAACACTACCCGATACTGGATACTGCGTCATATCTGATACTATTGTCAGTGCTTCTCTGCTGTGAGTAGAGTTTTTGATTACTGATTGTTTTGGAAGTGGGTGGTCAAGTCCTTCTCCCAAGCCTATAGGACATATGATTAGCAGCCATAATTTCTTTTCCATGTGGCATAGCATATTCACAAATTTCAGAGTTTAGGATATTGCAATCTTTAGGGTGTATTTCCATTTTTTTTCTGAAAAGAATAAATGTAAAGATGAATACCGATTATAGGCAATCAGAGAATGATTGACAATCCTGACAAGGATTGCTTCTATGGAGCTGTTGTTGTTGATTTTAGGTGCTGTCAAGTTGGGTTCAACTCATAGCAACCCTACATACAACAGAACAAAACACTACCTGACACTGTGCCATGCACATGATCTGTTTTATGTTTAAGCCCATTGTTGCAGAGATTATGTCAGCCCATCTAGTTGAGGGTCTTCCTTTTTTTCACTGACCCACTACTCTTTGAAACATGATGTTATTCTACAGGGATTTGTCCTTCTTGACAACATACCCAAAATATGTAAGACATAGTATAGCCATCCTTGCTTTCAGGGAGAATTCTGGTTGCACTTCTTCTAGAGCAGATTTGTTGGTTCTTTTGGCAGTCTATGGTATATTCGGGCTGGGATTTAGCTCAGTGGGTAGAGCGCTGCGCTGCAGTCTCTGAGGTCCCAAGTTCAATTCCCAGCACCACAAAAATGGGAGAAGGGCCTGGCAATCCACTCCCAAGGCAATCCCGAAACAGTCGCCATTGAAAACCCTATGAGGGTCGCTATGAGTCAGATACTGACTCGATGGCACCTAACAACAACAACATGGTATATTCAATATTCATCTCCAACACTACAATTCAAAAGCAGCAATTCTTTTTCTGTTTCTATTATTCGCTGTCCACCTTCCACAAGCATATGATATGACTGAAAATACCATGGCATGAGTCAGGAACATCTTTCTCTTCAAAGTGATATCTTTGGTGCAGTATGAATAACACTTGAGTTGAATTTGTTCAAAAACAAAACAGGAAGAAGAGATTTAGATAACTAGATATAGATAATGGGCTGGGATTTAGCTCAGTTGGTAGAGTGCTGCGCTGCAGTCTCTGAGGACATGAGTTCAATTTCCAGCACCGCAAAAATGGGAGAAGGGCCTGGCAATCCACTTCCACAGCAATCCCGAAATAGTCAGCCATTGAAAACCCTATGAGGGTCGCTATGAGTTGGATACTTACTCGACTGCACCTAACAACAACAACAACAACAAAGATATAGATAGCTCTTTTGAAGTTTTTGTTAAAGGGGAAGAGGATAAGCTGGGAGCTAATAGGATATTCTTGAGGAGGGAGACAAAGTGAAGGATATAAATTAATCAAATATAAGATAGAATTACTGATGAAGCCAGGAAAGGAAAAAATCACAGGAACAAAATCTTTGAGTAGAGAATGATGATGGACTCAAATATAAATTATGTAGTTGAATTGGATACGTCCTCCATACATAGAAAAGGAAATGAAGATAGAGTACAGAAGTTATGTTTCAGGTAGCTGATGGGAATGATGATAAATATTTTCTATTGTAATGCTCATTTGCTAGTGACAGGAGGAGGAGCTAATTAGCATAGAATGAGGGTAGGAAAGAGACATTTTTTTGTGGTACTGGGGGTTGAACCCAGGGCCTTGTGCTTGCGTACTTTGCAAGTGTTGGGCCACTGAGCTCCAGCCTCATCCCTTTCTTTCTTTCTTTATTTTTTTTTACTTTTTTTTGAGACAGGGTCTTGCTAAATTAGGCAGACTGTCTCTGGTCTTGACCTTGTGATTCTCCTGCCTCTGCCTCCTGAGCCACTGGGATTACAGGTGTGCACTACTGAGCCTGGCTGCATTTATCATTTTGTGTGTAAAATAATCCCAAATAATATGTCCCAATATTGTCACATCATGGTACACAGAGAAAATAATATTTAGGCAACACTAGAATACATAAATTGGGGCTGGAGTTTAGCTCAGTGGATAGAATGCTGCTCTGCACTCTCTGAAGACCTGAGTTAGATCCCCAGCACCACAAAAATGGGAGGATTTGGCAGTGCACTCCCGAATCAATCCTGAGCAATCAACAACTGAAAATCCTATGAGGGTTCCTATGAGTCAGACCCAAGTGGAGGGTACCAAACAAAAAGAATACACTGGTAAATGTTCTCAAAGCTGGAGTTTACCCAGAGTAATTCCAAGATAACAAAGAGTTTCAAGTTTCTCTTGGTAGCATCTAGCTTCTCTGTGGTAGTGGAGCAAATATTTTATATCATTTATGTACTTGTAATTTTTTTTGTCATAACAATGTACAGAAGCACAATGGTTGTGAAATTATGATATATTAAAGTGGAAGATTAAATAGGCCAGGGGCAGTGTTAGTATTCCTAGATCTAAGTTTAAAGGAGATCTTCATTTAAGGGAGAATACAGCATAGATGTGTATTTACTAGCCAAATTCAGATGTGTGTGTGAGAAAAAAAATAAGCACAGTCAATACTAATTAAGGTTAAAATTTTCCACAAGTGAAGAGAAAGGAAGAAATCATGTAAGTAATATAATATTATGTTTGACCCTGGGAAGAAAACTTAGTCTGAGAGGTATAGAGGGGTGTTGCAAAGATGGTAGAATCAATAGAACAATACCACAGTTCTGTCAAAACATTGGAAGTGTAATGAACAAAGGTTACAGTGGAGAATGACTAAACCTGAGATGATTATACTTATTATTAATGGCAGATTTTAGGTTATGAGTATTGTCTCAGCTCTTGGTTTTTGTTGAACTTTTCAACTTACTTTACCCTGTTCTGTGATCTCTGTTCCTAACATTTTCTCTTCTCCCAAATGGAAATTATCCCCTATTCTTTTGTCCACATTCCAGATGGAATCCACTTTTTTTCTAAAACCGTGAAAAGTTTGTAGCAACCAGGAGAAATTTCATAGTCATCCCTCCCACCGGATACCAGGTTCTGCACTTACATACTCCATATTTTAGTTAATTTAGTTGATCTTTGTCATTCCTACTTAAAACCAGTCCCAGTAGGGGTGTGTTCTAGATACAATCCTTTCTTTCCTAATTAGGGATGTTTCTACAGCATCATCATTTTTCCTTGTCAGGTAGATTATACCAGAACTCACAAACATCTTTAAAATTTTCTTATAATGATTCAATAATCATGTTCTGATACGTCTTTCTCTCCCAACAACAAACTAGTTTTGCTTGCTTCTGCAACTAACCAGTTTCCAAAAATCATCTATATTAACTTTATAAAATTTATTTTTCTACACTTACTTTTAAAATTACATTTTACTACATTGAACTATATTTTACTGTATTGAGTTACACATACTACGGTATCCATAATGTATATACAATGAAAGAGATTTTAGGTTTATATTTTGATTAATTTAAACATGCATATAAACATTTAAGCAACCAACACCTCTATGAATAAAATTTCCTACCACTAGGAATTCACCTAATGTCCACTTCTAGTCAACTTTCTCATATCCATCATAGGCAACTGCTACTAGATTATTAATTGCATTATTAGAGTAATAATAATTACAGTAATAATTTCATAATAATATGAAACTATTGTTGTTGTTGTTAGGTACTGTCGAGTCGAGTCAAACTCATAGTGACCCTATGTACAGCAGATAGAAACACTTGCCGATTCTGTGCCAGGCAAATGATCCTAATTATGTTTAAGCCCATTGTTGCAGACACTGTGTAAATCCATCTGGTGGAGGGTTTTCCTCCTTTGCGTTACCTGCCACTCTCCCAAACATGATGTCCTTCTCCAGGGATTGATCTCTCCTGACTACATGTCTGAAATATGTAAGACGTAGTCTGGCTATTCTTGCTTCCAAGGAGCACTCTGGTTGCACTTCTTCTAGGACAGATTTGTTGGTTCTTTTGGGGTATTCATTAGACATTTCCAGCACCACAATTCAAAAGCATCAATTCTTTTTCTGTCTCCCTTGTTCAATGTCCAGTTTTCACAACCATATGATGCTACTGAAAATACCATGGCATGAGTCAGACACACCTTCGTCTTCAATGTGACATCTTTGCTTTTCAATACTCTAAAGAGATCTTTTGCCACAGCTTTTCCTAGAGCAATGCATCTTTTTATTTCTTGGCTGCTGCTTCCACGGGTGTTGATTACAGAGACAAGCAAAGCAAAATCTTGGATAACCTCAATCTGTCCTTCATTGATTGTGAAGTTGTGTGCTGATCCAGGTGTAAGGATTTTTGTTTTGTTGATGTTTAGTCACAACACATTTTGAAGGCTCTGATTTTTTATCTTCATCAGTAAATGTTTTAAATCCCCTTCACTATCAGCAAGCAGAGTTGTGTCATCTGCATAACGCAGGTTGTTAATGAGTCTTCCTCCAATCTTGATGCCACATTCTTCCTCATAAAGTCCAGCTTCTCGGATTATTTGCTCAGAGTATAAATTGAAGAGATAGGGTGAAAGTATACAGCCCTGATGCACACCTTTCTCTACTTTAAACCACTCAGTGTTTCCTTGTTCTATTCAAACAACTGCCTCCTGGTTCATGTACAGATTTCTCATGAGCACAATTAGGTGTTCTGGTATTCCCATTTTCTGAAGTGTTATCCATAATTTGTTATGATCCACACAATCAAATGCTTTTGCCTAGTCAATAAAACATAGATAGACATCTTTCTGATATTCTCTACTTTCAGCTAATATCCACCTGACATCAGCAACGATGTCCCTCGTTCCCCACCCTCTTCTGTATCCTGCTTGATTTTCTGGTAATTCCCTGTCTATATACTGCTGCAGTTGCTTCTGAATGATCTTTAGTAGAATTTTGCTTGTGTGTGATATCAATAATATGGTCCGATAGTTTGCACATCCAGTTGGATCCCCTTTTGGGGGAATAGGCAAAAACATGGATCTCTTCCAGTCAGTTGGCCAAGTAGCTATTTTCCAAATCTGTTGGCATAAACATGTTAACACCTCCAGTGCTGCATCTGTTTGTTGAAACATCTCTATTGATATCCCATCAATTCCTGGAGCCTTGTGTTTCTTCCAGTTCTTTCAAGGCAGCTTCCACTTCATCCTTCAACACCATTGGTTCCTCTTCATATGCAATCTCTTGGAATGGTTGGTCATCTACCAATTCTTTCTTGTATAATGACTCTATGTATTCTTCCCATCTTCTTTTGATGTGTCCTGCATCATTTAATATTTTTCTGGTAGAATCATTCACTACTGCCACTCAAGATTTGAATTTTTTCTTCACTTCCTTAAGCTTGAGAAATACAGAACATGTTCTTCCCTTTTAGTTTTCTGCCTCCAGCTCCTTGCACAGGTCATTATAATATTTGGTTTTTTTCTTCTCAACCTGCCTTCTGAAATCTTTTGTTTAGGTCCTTAATTTCATCATGTCTTCCTTTTACTTTAGCTGCTCCACATTCATGGGCAAATTCTACTCTCTCTTTTGATATGTAATTTGGTCTTTTCTTTTTTTTTCTTATCTTTTTTAGAACTTTTTGCTTCCTTCTTGAATGATTTCTTTCATGTCATGCCACAACTCTTCTGGTCTCCTATCATTTGTGTCTAATGCATTAAACCTATTTTTTAGGTGGTCTCTGAACTCAGGTGGGATATACTCTAGGTCATACCATGGCTCTTGTATACTTATTCTAAATTTCTTCGCTTCAATTTGAACTTGCATATGAGAAGTTGATGGTCTGATCCAAAGTCAGCACCTAGTCTTGTTTTGACATTTTGTAATGAGCTTCTCCATGGTCTTTTTCCACATATGTAGTCAATTTGATTCTTGTATGTTCCATCTGGTGAAGTCCATGTGTATCTTCTCCACTTATGATATTAAAAAAATGTATTGGTAATGAAAAGGTCATTGGTCTTACAAAATTCTATCATGCGATCTCCAAGTTCGTTTCTATCAGCAAGACCATATTTTCCAACTACTGAGCCTTCTTCTTTGTTTCCAACCTTTGCATTCCAGTCACCAGTGATTATCAGTATGTCTTGATTGCATGTTTCATCTATTTCAGATTGTAGAAGCTGATAGAAGTCTTCCCTTTCTTCATTTGTGGCCTTAGCAGTCTGTGCATAGATTTGAATAATAGTCATATTAACTGGCCTTGTAGGCATATGGATATTATTCTATCACTGACAACATTTTATTTCATGACAGATCTTCAGATATCTTTTTTGATGATGAATGCACCCCCATTTCTCTTTAGTTTATCATTCCCAGCATAGTAGACCATATGATTGTCTGACTCAAAATGGCCTATGCCTGTCAATTTTAGCTCACTGATGCCTAGAATGTCAATGTTTATGCACTCAATTTTTCTTTTAACCAATTCTAATTTTCCTACAATCATACTACATAAATCCCATGTTCCAATTATTAATGGATGTTTACAGTTGTTTCTCCTCATTTTGAGTTGTGCCACATCAGCAAGTTGAGCACCCTGGGGCTTTACTCCATTTCCATCATCACAGTAGACTCTACTCAGAGGAGGCAACTCTTCCCCAGTAGTCTTTTGAGTGCCTTCCAACCTGGGGGCCTCATTTTCAGGCACTATATCTGACAGTGTTTCTTTGCTATTTGTAGGGTTTTCAATGGCTAGTTGTTTCGGAAGTAGTTCACCAGGTCCTACTCCCTAGTCTGCCTTAGTCTGGAAGCTCAGCTGAAAACCTGTCCACCATGGGTAAGCTTGCTCATGTTGGAGGTTACAGTGGCTGAGCTCCCAGCCTCATCACAACACACAAGCCCCCACAGTGTGGCAAACTTACAGACGTGTGGGGGATGAAACTATTGTTGTTGTTGGGTGCATCACACTTTTTGGCAGAGAAGAAATAGGAAGAGACTTGTATTTTGACACCCCAGATGTCATTGTTGTTAGGTGCCGTCGAGTAGGTATCTGACTCATAGCGACCCTCATAGGGTTTTCAATGGCTGACTGTTACGGGATTGCCTTGGGAGTGGATTGCCAGGCCCTTCTCCCATTTTTGTGGTGCTGGGAATTGAACTCAGGACCTCAGAGACTGCAGCGCAGTGCTCTACCAACTGAGCCAAATCCCAGCCCAACTATTAGTTAGGACAAAAAAATGGGAATATTAAAATTCTATAAGGATTGTTGTTTTTGCTGCTAGGTGCCTTTGAGTCAGGTCTGACTCACAGCAACCTTATATACTACAGAAAGAAACACTCTCTTAACACTGTGCCATGCTGGCACAGTCATCAGTGCTTCTCTGCTATGAATAGTGTTTTCAATGGCAGATTGTTATGGAAGTGCATTGCTAGGTCCTTCTTCCTAGCCTGCAGCATGTGATATTCCCAGGCAGCCTGCCCTCAAAGGACTAACCAGCCTGATCCCACTTGGTTTCCGAGATCAGGCAGAATCAGATGCCACTGTGTTATGGCTGCAGACATGCTAAGGATTATTTATGTATTATCCAGGTAGAGGTATACTTTGTTATGTTTTATCAAATGAAAATTCTTCTCCTTCAATGAATTATATTAATAATTTTAATATGCTTGCTTACTTAGGAATACCTTTTGGAAATAATATTAGTCCTGATAAATAAGCCAGTTTGATCTAAGTGGTATTAAGCTATCTAAAAATCTTGAATATGGAAACCATGTAAGTGGTTTTTGTTTGTTTGTTTTAATTCTGGAGAGTTAGATAAAAAAAATCCTTGATTTTATTCTAAGTCATAGACTTCATAGTTGCAATATGAGATTCTAGCCCAACAGACATGCTGTTTCTCCGGGCTCCCTTCAATCACACTCTTAACCATTGCACGTCTATTCTCTTTTAATGGAGAGCTCTCTCTTTCCATTGGGAGAATGACCTGGCAGCCCAATCCCACCAAAAACAAACCAACAATTTGCCATTGAAAAGCCTATCAATAGCAGGGAAGAAGTAACAATAGTGTTTCACCTGTTATACATATGGTTGCTATGAGTCAGATACCAACTTAATGGCACCTAACAACAACAACAACAACTATCTTTCCATGTCTAAATCCTAAATCAAAGTTCTGAAGTTACTTCTCAAAGTTTACTCTAATTCCTACCGTTTTTCTTGTTTGGTGCCATTGAATAGGGCTGACTCATAGCAACCCTATGTACAACAGTATGAAACACTAACCTACATTGTGCCATGCACACAATCTTTTTATGTTTGAACACATTGTTGCAGTCACCCTGTTTCTTCTCATTTTAAGTTGTGCCCCAATGGCAACAGGAAGTCGCAGGGGCTTTACTCCTTTTCCATCATTAAGGTTAACTCTACTTTGAAGAGGTAACTTTTCTCTAGTCTCTCTTGAATGCCTTCCAACTTGAAGGGCTCATTTTCCAGCACTATATCCACAGTGTTTCTCTGCTATTCAGAGGGTTTTCAATGGTTAAATGTTTCAGAAGTGGGTTACTGGGTCCTTTTTCCTAGTCTGTTTTAGTCTAGAAGCTCAGTTGAAACCTGTCCACATTAGGTGGCCCTAGTGGTGTCTGAAATACTGAAATACTAGTGGCATAGCTTTCAGCATCACAGCAATACACAAGCCTCCACAGTACCCCAAACTGACAGACATGTGGGGAAAGGCCTACCTGATAATCAACCTTTACTGATGGCAACTGGTGTCCCACTTAGCATAAATTCTGTACATATAATTAATCCTAATTTAATGCCTTTGTAAAATTGTTTTTAAGGTTGGTTTATTAGTTTGTGTATGAATAATTATATTTTATCATTTTCATATTTGATAATTCCAAGTAAAATTGGTCCTTTATTTCCTCTTTCCTTCAAATTCATTAATTTTTAAATCTACCTATCTTTCAAAATGTTTATTAAATGAATGTGAGGCTGAATGTAGTCTTTACATTTAATTTACTATGTTAATTCTAGCCTCTGCTTCCAGCTCAACAATCCTGAGTTTCTTGATTTGTTTTGCTTCTCACATATTATGTGGTTTTGCCCTCCATTGTCTCAGTCTACTTGTTTCTTTAGACCAATTCAGATTATGTGTTTTTTAAATAATATTTCTGTTGTTTTATTTAAAAAATTAGTCTTTGTTTGAAAACGTTGACAATTAATTGTTATGCCGAGCTCAGTTTTAAATTTCATTAAAAATTAAAATTTAATTAAAGGAAAGATAACTTTAATTAAAGGAAAGATATTGTGCTTGCAGGTACCAGGTTAAATTTGAAGGTGGATCCTTTAGGTGTCTGTGACTCCCTAGTCCACCTAGAACGAATCAATTCACAACAGCATGTTTGCATAGTTTGAAATATCATATATGTAGAGATATGGGGGGGCTGGGATTTAGTTCAGTTGGTAGAGTGCTGCGCTGCAGTCTCTGAGGTCTTGAGTTCAATTCCCAGCACCACAAAAATGGGAGAAGGGCCTGGTAATCTGCTCCCAAGGGAATCCCGAAACAGTCAGCCATTGAAAACCCTATGAGGGTTGATATGAGTTGGATACCAACTCGACGGCACCTAACAACAACAACAACAACAACAACAACAACAACAGAGATATGGGGAGGAAATAGAACACTGCTGATTCAAAAGTGACTTTTTAAATTCATTGACCATTTCCTGAATCTTCTTGGATGGCTAAATTGAATTCTTTCATGTGTCTTTTATATAAGCCAAGTGTCTTTCTCTTCATGGATATTGTCATCAAGTCACAAATATAATGCCATTTGTTTTTTACCTAATGCTTGGAGGAACCTTCATATGTCTATCCACTTGTCATGCTGTGGGGGCATATTGCTGTGATGCTGTATGTTATGCCACTGATATTTCAGATACCAGCAGGGGCACCTGTGGTAGACAGGTTTCAGCTTAGCTTCTAGATTAAGACAAACTAGGGAGAAGAATCTTGCAGCCCCTCCCAAAACCCTATGAATAGTGGAGAATCACCGTCTAGATGTTGTTTTTGTTGTTAGGTGCCGCCATTAAGTCCTGTCCAACTCATAGGGACCCTCAGAGTGTTTTCAATGGCTCATTGTTTCAGGATTGCCTCAGGAGTGGATTGCCATGTCCTTCTCCCATTTTTGCTGTGGAGGGAATTGAACCTGGGACCACAGTGACTGCAGAGTGGTGCTCTACCAACTGAGCTAAATCCCACTGTCCAGATAGTGCCAGAAAATGAGCTCCTTAGGTTGGAAGGCATTCAAGAGAGACTGGGGAAGAATAGCCTCCTCAAAGTAGAGTCAACCTTAATGATGGGAAAGGAATGAACCCCATGGGTCCTCATTTTGCTGATGTGGCTTGAATCAAAATGAGAAGAAACACAGTGTCTGCAGCAATGTGTTCAAATATAAAAGGACTATATGCATGGCTCAGTGTCATGTAGTATTTCATACTGTTGTACATAGGGTTGCTATGAGTTGGACCCTACTTTATGGCACCTAACAGTGACAATACCTAGAGTAAGGTGTCCACTTGCATGGGTCCTAGGCTCTGCCGACCTGCATTTATACTGCCATTTGCCAAAGGTGCACATTCTGGGCCACTTAAACTTTCCTGACATGTGATTCTTAAAAACCATAGGTTTTTAAGGATATACATTGGAAAACGTGTAAATCCCTTTCACCAAGCCCTGCCTCTTCCTAAATATTAGGTGGTACTATTATTAACTATAATAAGGCAAGGAGTGCCATCCACAACTTCTGTATCTCTTGGTTCCATTTTTTTCCACTATTGAAGCAAGGATAACAAGACTGCATCTTACATATTTCAGACGTGTTGTCAGGAGAGACTAATCCCTGGAGAAAGACATCATGTTTGGGAGTGTCAGGTCAATGAAAAAAAAGGAAAATCCTCCACCAGATGGATTGACACAGTGTCTACAACAATGGGCTTAAACATAAATAAGATTGTGTGCCTGGCACAGACTCAGGAAGTGTTTCAATCTGCTGTACATAAGGTCGCTATGAGTCAGACTACACTAGATGGTACCTAACAACAAAAACAACATGGTGCTCTGGGTTTAGCTCAGTTGGTAGAGTGCTGTTCTGCACTCTCTGAGGTCGTGGGTTCGATCCTTAGCATGACAAAAATGGGAGAAGGATGTGGTAATCCACTCCCAAAGCAATCCTGAAACAAACAGCCATTGAAAACCCTATGAATAGCAGAGAGGCACTGATGTAGTCATTATCAAAAAGCATTATACATTCAGGTGTGTCACTGCCTTATCCTAGTATGCATGTGACATTTTTATGGCATTGTTAATCCCTTATGGTTGCTGAGGTAGAAACTCCAGAAATTTCTAACTCTCCTGGTATTAGGCTAGAAAATGATCTCCTTCCTATTAAACTAGAATAACATCAAAATTATACATGTGGAACACTTCTAAAATGTTTACAGAATATTTCTGAAACTAACCAGAGAATAAACAAGACACTTGGATGAAAAATTATGTCAGAATTCTGAGGGCTCCTCAAGTTCCTTCAAATTCTTCATAAAGGCAACAATTTCTGAAGAGACACCTTCCTCATAGAGAGCAGCCCCACCTTCCAAGTTTTGTCTGTATCACAAAACCTACTTACCTAAGGTCAAGAGACAGGCAACTCCTGTCATGAGTTCAGTAGCCAAATATTCTTTATTGTTTTATGTAGTTTTTGTCTTTTCTC
This sequence comes from Pedetes capensis, assembly GCA_007922755.1. Classification (NCBI taxonomy): domain Eukaryota; kingdom Metazoa; phylum Chordata; class Mammalia; order Rodentia; family Pedetidae; genus Pedetes; species Pedetes capensis. The sequence continues at coordinate 8,346 of VMDO01021943.1, read as the reverse complement.
TCAGAGTCCTGCCTCTTTCTACTACTCTCTCAAATACATCAAACTTTATTTACTACTGAGTTCTATGACTTTAGTCCAAAACTCAGATAAATACTTAAGCATCTGTGAGTAACCACCATTGTTACATATTGCCAAGTACTTAGCTTTCTCAATTTCTCAGATATATGGTGAGGTTGCCATTACTGGTCTCAGGAGGGGCCACAAACCTAATTTTGACCAATTAGTTGGGACAAGATATAGCATGAAACACTTCTGCACTCCAGTCTGCCATCACTGGTGCAAAACCCTTAAAAACTCTTTGGTACTCTATGTTGTCATTGGCCTTGTTTGCAATGATTTTACCTCTCTCTGCCTTTATTTCTGTGTAGTGATGAGCAGGGGAGACCTACTAACCTACAATGAGCATGAGAAATTACCTAGATTTAATTTTGTCTTTAGTCCCTACTTTGGACTTCAGAATTCCAAATTGCATGCACGATTAGATATAACTAATATATTTTTGCATGTATTTTCAATACTCTAAGCAAGATGGCAAAATATATTCTCCTCTCATGAACATGTAGGCTGTAATCAAGATTTCAAAACAAAACAATTGACCTAAACTTGTCTTTAGATTTCACACAGTTATCACTTTCTTCAAGCATTTTTCACTTAACCTTTTCAGCATTCAAATACAATTGCTTTATTCTACATTCAGCTGTTGTTTTGCTTTACAGTATTCATAGCAGCTATGTTGCTTCCCATGCTCTGCTAGCTGTCTGAAATGCTTTTAGTCTTACTTAGAGGACCCTGAAGAAGTCTATGTTTCCACTAAGTAATCTAAAACCCTTATATAGTATACTGGATAGAAGCAGGGGTTTTTAGATGAATATAAAATGATTTTTCTTCACAAAATATATTTGTAAAACACCTATTTAATGACTGACACCAAAATAATGTCATTTCACAATGTTGTGTGATTTGCCACTAATTTTTAGTAATCTTCTTTAGGTTTTAAGATGCTAGAAATTGCATGTTAATTAATATTTCCTTTAAGCCCTTTAAGTGAATAAAAATGCAATATGCTTAAATGGCTAATGAATTTGAAATGATGCCCCTGGTGATCAAACTTGCAATATGACAAAATTAATAGGCACTGTTGTATGACCTTTGACTCAAGTTTTTCCTGATCCAATTCATTGCAACAGATTTATACTCATCAACTTCATTGAGACAGTCAGGGCCTTTGTAATTTTTACTTAAATCAATGCAAATTTTAACTGGGCTCCCTGGCCTACTCCTATATCCTAGTTATTCAGAAGCCTAAGGCAGGAAGATAGCAAGATTGAGGTCAGAGTTAGTCTGTACAACTTGGCAAGATTCTTTCTCAAAAAAAAAAAAAATAGGGGCTTCAATGTGGCAAAGTGGTGGCACACTTGCCTAGAATGCATGGATCGTGGGTTCAACCTCTGTAATGTAAAATATACAAATTTAAAAAACTAAAGAAAAGTAAATACAAAATTTAAATGTTTAAAACAAAAAGTAGATTGGTGTTAGATTTCCAGAAGTTAGAAATTGTGTCTGATTTTTCTATGTATAACTTAGTGCCCAGGTTTGCATATAGCAGAAGTTGTCAGATCTATGTCAGCTCACCCACCAAACCAAAGACTTCTTCATAATATTTCAAGTGAGGTTAAATAGAGTGTATAGTCTTCTCATAAGAAAGTGTGTGTGTGTGTGTGTGTGTGTGAGAGAGAGAGAGAGAGAGAGAGACAGAGACATAGACAGAGAGACAGAGAGAGACAGAGAGAGACAGAGACAGAGACAGATACAGAGACACAGAGAGGGAGAGAGAAACAGAGAGAGGAAGAAAAAGAGAATGAGAGAGAGAGACTCTAAATGCAATCAAGCATTGTGAATTATTAGTAACATTTAGGAAGGAATACATAGGAATATAAGAAGGAATCTGGAGAACATTCATGTGGCTATGAGAATTAATATTATGGTTCAATCAAGTAGAGTGACACTGATTAGATTTTGTGTTATATATGTCAAGATTTTAAAACTATAAGAATCATAGAACATGGTCACTTTTGTTCTTCCAAGTAATAGAAGTTATATCTTTTATGTTTTCTCTGAACATACTATCACCTTATAGGTTTTTCCTCTTTTCAAATAGATCTGTTGCATTAGTATCAAAAGTTAAAACCAGGCATTGTGGAATACTGCTATAATCCTAGTGACTCAGGAAGTTGTGGCAGGAGGATCACAGATTCAGGCAAGAGGCAGGTTGCACAACTTAGACCATATCTCAAAATTAAAATAACTAACTAACTAACTAACTAACTAACTAACTAACTAAATAAATAAATAAGAGGCTGGGTGGGTACACAGCTTAGTGGTAGTGGACTTGTTTAGCATGCACAAACTCCCATGAGCACACACCCCCACATACACACACACCCACAGACACAAGTTCATGCCTAGTCTTCAGTTTGAGATTGCACTCCAAATTTACTGACTCCTTCAGATTATATATTTTGTTATTGTTTTGGGTGTTGTTGAGTTGGGTCCAACTCACAGAAACCCTCATAGGGTTTTCAATGGCTCATTGTTTCAGGATTTCTTTAGGAATGGATTGCCACATTCTTCTCCAGTTTTTGTGGTGCTGGGGATTGAACGCAAGGCCTCAGAGAATGCAAACAACCCTCTGCCAACTGAGCTAAACTCCAGCATATATATATATATGTGTGTGTGTGTGTGTGTGTGTGTGTGTGTATACACATACATATATATGTATGTATATATGTATTTAAACATATATATTCCATTTTCTATAGAGTTCTACATTGATTCTGATGATGCTGATCAATGGTTCAATATTTAAGACTATTAGTTGAAGCACTGTCATTCCTTACACATTGGAAAAATACATGTTATTAAATTGTTGTGTGATGTGTTCTTGTTACGTGCTGTTGAGTTAGGTCTGACTCATAGGGACCCTGTGTACAATAAAAGGAAACACTCCCAACACTTTGCCATGCTTGGCACTGTCAGTGCTTGTTTGCTATTCATAGGGTTTTTGATGGCTGATAGTTTTGGGATTGCTTCAGGAGTGGGCTGTCATGTCCTTCTCCCATTTTTGTGGTGCTAGGGATCAAGCCCAGGGCCTCAGAGTTCACAGGGCAATCACTCTACCAACTGAACTACACCCTAAACTTGTTGTATGATATCTTTATTGAAACTTGTGGTTTAAGAGGTAATCCCTGCAAGCAAAATAAGTCACTGAATCTCTCCTCATAATACAAATATTATATAACACATTCAGTCTCTGAATACTGATATTTCATTCTTTACCTTTTTAAAGTCTGAATATTCTTCCAAAAGGTTGCTCTCAATATTCTGTTTGGTAGAAACACAAAGGGTATGGGTACGTGGGTTCCATTCATGTCTGTATTAACACAGGTGGCTTCTGGCCAGAAGTGTCATTATGTTAATAGCTAAGTGTGACTTCTAAATTCCTTCTTATGTTACCAGTATTCACAGTAATATTATCCAAAAATATAGGGAAGCTCTTCCTCACAATAGTGGTTTCTCATGACAAAATCACCATGCTATTTTAACATCATATGACGTGAAGGGCAAAAAGAGTTTTTTAATTAATTACCTTATCCCTCCCCAACCTTGAAGTAAATTGTAAAGGCCATGTGATCAAATTTAGGTTAATAAAACTTTGCAAATATATTACATATGGCTGTGGCTGGTGCTAGTCTGTAAATTTATCAGACTCAATATACAAATGTGTGGGCTTATTAGCTATCCTCTGAAGTGGTTCAAAACTTGTCATCCTGATGGCAAATAAAGCAGAGATAAGGGTCAATTTTACATCTGGGTTGGGTCTGATACCCATGGATTAATCACCCTTAGGTCTAGTAAAGGCAAGCGGCAGATCTCTGTGCCCTGCTGTGCTGCCACATGGCTATGGCTCACCTTCTTTTATCCTCAACCTTTTTTTCAGGCAATGCAGAGACATGTTACAGTAGGCATACCTGTGGTATAGATTGACTTCAGCAGCTAGTTGCTGCAGGCTAGCTTCAGAGAATACTAAAAAGGAATTTATGCACAAGCACATGCTTCACAGATGAATCTCTCTATACTGTCTTTTCCTTTCCAGTTTATGTGGCTAGGTAATTTATGGAGAAGAGGCATCTAAGTAAGGTTTTTATAGCACCCGGGTGGAAAGTTGCCACTAATCTCCTTTGGCATGATAAGCTTTTCCCAGTCTTTTTGGTTCTCTGTGTTCCCTCTCTCCTATCTCTATTTTCCCCTTCATTGAGGTGATCCTGACTAAATAAAAGAAAAAAAAAACATGTTGATGGATCAAAAATGGGTTTAACTTTAATAATTTACTATGTAATTTCATGGCAAGCCTTTTAATGATGCTTAATTTCGTTAATGCTCTTAATCCTTTGTAAGAAAAATGTTGATAATGCTACACATTATTATATTAGAGGGAGGAATGTGTTTCTGCAAGTAATTGCTTAATTACTTTAGTGGATTGTGTACTGCCAGCCTGATGTGCCTCTCCATCTGTTTTCTTTAATTTATTGAATTGATGCCATTTGACAAAAGAGCAAAGTAAGTCGCATGAGACAAGGAAGAGAATAGGTCACAGCTAGGCTTTGAGGAATATATGATGCATCAGAAACTTAAGCAGTGAGCCAATGTGTAAAATCCTAGGCTTCAATATTGAATCCCTGCAATCAAATTCAGTCACCTATTGTTGTGGTAGTATTGTTAGGTGCTTCTGAGTAGGGTCTATACAACAGAATGAAACACTTCCAGACACTGTGCCATGCCCAGCCCTATGTCAGTCATTCTCTGCTATTCATAGGAATTTCAATGCGTGATTGCTTTGGGATTGTTTTGGGAGTGGGCTGCCACGTCCTTCTCTTGTTTTTGTGGTGCTGAGGATGGAATTCATGACTTCAGAGAGCACTGAGCAGCACGCTACCAACTGAGCCAAACCCTAGCCCCATGCCTCCTGTTATTCACTGTTAAATGAATTTAGGAAAGCCTCAATTTCCAAGTGTAAAATACTCTTTAATAACTGGGTTGATTAAAATAAATGAGAAACTTAGTGGATTATTATTTATTACATAATTTGTTGATAGAATTGTTGTAGGTACTCAAAATGAAAGTAATTGAGAGACTTATTTGATATTTCTCACCTTGAATATAGTGACTTTACCCTTGACCCAAACTTTGCTCTACTCCTCCTTCTTCTATTGATTTCAATCCTTTTTTTGCACCTTTGCAAAGTGGAAAACATTCTTCATATGCCTCTTTGATCTAATGTGCTACAAGTATAGGCTTCAAACTGGCTTTAGTTTATAGAATAATCTAAATATTCCTGTATCAGTTTTTCATCCTCACTGAACCTAAAACTGAAATTATCCCCTTCTTCAATAAAACTGGTACCCTGACTTGTCAAGCTTGGTCCATTACATCAATATTACCCCTGTAAAATAGGCTGATTTAGGCTTGACTTGATCTGATATCTGATTATGCCTGATTAAGTTCACAGCTTTTCTGTGTGGCCTACTACTTACAAGCTGTGCTTTATTTATATGTACAGATTTATTCTTCTTCCTCCAGTTTCTGAGGATCAAATCCAGGGCCTTGTATGTGCTAAGAAATTACTCTACACATCTAGTAATTGGGCATGTAGTTTAGATTCAATCTTGACTTCATACAAACCCTAGCTTTACCAAGTAAAAACTGTAAAGATTGGAAAGGTGTTTTTTGTTTTGAGAAAGGACCTCACTATGTAGCCCAAACTGGCCTCAAACTTGATCTTCCTGCCTCAGCCTTCAAAGTGCTGGGATTACAGGTGTGTACCACAACACCTGGCTGGACAAGGTATTTAATAGGTTTAAAGTCCTAGTTTGAACCTGCAACTGTACTACATGGTGTCAGATCTTGGAAGCTAAGCAGGGTTAGGCCTGGTTAGTACTGGGATGGGAGACCATCTGGCAAAACCGGGTGCTATAGGCTTGGGAGAAGGACCTGGCAACACACCCCAAAAAAGAACAATTAGCCATTGAAAACCTTGTGAATAACAGGGAAGCATTGACAATGGTGCTGGACATCCACAGTGTTGGGTAGTGTTTCCTCTGTTGTACATTGATTGTTGTTGTTGTTGTTAGATACCTTCGAGTCGTGTCTAACTCATAGTGACCCTCACAGGGTTTTCAATGGCTGACTGTTTTGGGATTGCCTCTGGAGTGGATTGCCACGTCCTTCTCCCATTTTTGCCATGCTGGGAATCTAACCCAGGACCTCAGAGACTGCAGAGTGGTGCTCTACCAACTGAGCTATATCCCAGCCCCTCTGTTGTACATAGGGTCACTTATAAGTCCATCCTGCCTCAACAGCACCTAACAATAACAAGTTCCAGTTACCATCTCTGTAAATTTAGGATAATAATACCTACCAAATTCAGTTGTTCTATAAGATAAAGAAATTAAGGTGCAAAAATGATTATTCCAATATTGGGCACATAAGTACTTCAGAAATGGTTGTTGTTGTTGTTGTTGTTGTTAGGTTCCATTGAGTCAGGTCCAAATCATATTGACCCTCATAAGTTTTCAATAGCTGACTGGGGAGTGGGCCAACATGTCCTTCTCTCATCAGAAATGGTAGCTTTCATAAATAGGTCAACCTGAATTACTGCAATAATGTTATAACTTGGGAGTATAAATCTCCTCTCCATCCTGAAAGGCATTTATAATTTAATTATTGATTTAATCATTTTAAAGTTGTGTTTCTTCCCTGAATTATGCAATGCCCCCCAAGAAATTATTGAATTGTTCCTACTCTTAGTCTGTAGGTTCATTTAACAAATCTAAGGGGCATTTCCATGCTTTTGTGAAAAAATGTGTGATTTTTTTTGCAAAATTTCAGTTATATAAGAAAAATAAGCATTGAGAATGAAGGGATGACCAAGAGGCTGGTAAAAGGTAACAACTGGCTTTCTACAATTAAAAGCTAAGAACAAGGAAGAGAGAGAAAGAAAAGAATAAACAGCAAGTGAGAAGAAAAGGAGGAGATGAAGGGAAGAAATATAGGGAGAGAAAAAAGAAAAGGGTGAGTAGAGGAGAGGAGATGGGAGGGGAGGAGAGAGAAAGAGAATTGACACATGCAAGCCAGAATCAGCCCTCTGTGGAATTGATAACTTTTGTCAAATTCTCAGTATCTATGATTTACGAAAACTGAAGAACCACTCGCTTTCAAAATAAAATGTAAAGTTACTTAACATACAAGGTTTTTAAAAATATTCTTCCAACTTAAAAACTTTTTTATCTTTCAATTTCCCTCTTTTGTAACTGAACACATTTGCCTTTTAATTTTCCACAATTATACCTTTATCTTATTTCAATTATTGTGAATACCCTTCCTTGTCCATTTCTGTCAATCTAAAAAGTAAAAGATCTCTCAGTCTCATTTGAATCCTACTTTCCCTGAGATGACCTTACCAGAAGGTTTCACTCCTTTTCCCAACTTTATATAACACCGTTCACCAGCCTATCATCATTTCTTTGGCTAATTTATCAATGATTTTGAATGTCACTACTTTTGCTGCCAGATCTCTTCAAGGAGAAGCTGAAAAGATTTTAGTCTATGGCTTTACTTCTATAATTGATTTGTTGTTGTTAGGTGCTGTCGAGTAGGGTACGACTCATAGCGACCCTCATATGGTTATCGCAACTCTCATAGAGTTTTCAATGACTAATTGTTTCGAGATTGCTTCAAGAGTGGACTGCCATGTCTTTGTCTCAATTTTGTGGTGTTGAGGATCAAACCCAGGTCCTCAGAGAGTGCAGAACAGCTCTATCAACTGAGCTAAACTCCAACACCAAATAATTGTCTGACACACATTTATTTACTAACTCATTTGCACAAAATAGAAATGTATATTTTCTGTGTAGAGGTTTCTGTTTGTACCAACTATTCTTTTTTCATTATTTTTCTTAAAATGTGTATGGAAATATTTTATATCCTAATTATTTGAATTAATATTTATAAACATAATTAGGATCAGTCTTTCCTATTTTTTATTCACCTATAACCTATTGGATCACTGGTTAACATTAAATGGAGATCTCTATATTTTGTCTTATTCTAAAATATATATGCCTGCAGCTGTAGCCCTGTGGCATCTGATCCCGTCAGATCTCGGAAGCTAAGCAGGGTCGGGCCTGGTTAGTACCTGGATGGGAGACCGCCTGGGAACACCAGAAGCTGTAGGCTTGGGAGAAGGACCTGGCAACCCCCTCCCAAAAATCAATCTGCCATTGAAAACCC
>VMDO01021942.1:20091-34526 GCA_007922755.1 Pedetes capensis | reverse complement strand
GAAATCTTATATCTTTTTATTAGTAACTCCTATTTAATTTTATGATTATGACTTTTGTAGATACCTTATATAAATGTTACCATACAAATTAATCTTTCTATGAGTGGCTTGTTTCACCTTGATAAGTATACTCAAATTTCATCCATGTTGTCACATCTTGCAGAAGTTTCTTATTTTTTAATGTTTAATAATATTTTGGATTATAAATATACCATATTTTCATAACCTATACATAACCCAGTGGACACTGAAGTTGTTTTCCACATCATAGTATCATAAGCAATGCTGAAATTAAACCAGGAGAGGTAATACCCCTTCCATATCCTGATTTAAGATTTTTTAGATAAATGATTAAAGTTGAACTTGCAAGATCATGTGGTAGTTCTATTATTAATTTTTTTTGATGAATTCCCTTACTATTTTCCATAGTAGCTTCACCATTTTGAAATCTTAATAATGTGCAAGAATTCTAATTTCTCTATATTTTCACCAAAATTTCTTGGGTTTTCTTGTTATATGATAGTAGATATTTTGTCAGTGTGAAGTGAAACTTTATTGTGGTTTTGATTTACATTTTCCTAACATAGTGGTTCCACTATGTGTCTGTCATATTGTGTTGTGTGAGCTTGTATGTTGCTGTGATATTGAAAGCTATGCCACCAGTATTTCAGATAACAGCAGGGCCACCTATAGTGGACTGGTTTCAACTCTGCTTCCAGACTAAGACAGACTAGAGAGAAGGACTTGACAGACCACTCCCAAAACAATTAGCCATTGAAAACCCTATGAATAGCAGAGAAACATTGGCAAATATAGTGCCAGAGAATTATCTGCCCAGGCTGGAAGACATTTAAGAAATAACTGGGGAAGAGTTGCCTCCTCAAAGTAGAGTTAGGAATGGAATAGAGTAGAGTCAGGAATGGAGTAAAGCTCATGGAACCTCTTTTTGCTGATGTGGCATGACTCTAAGTGAGAAGAAACATAGTGTCTGCAACAGTGGCTCAAACATAAGATTCTGTGCATGGCACAGTGTTGAGTAATGTTTCGTTCTGTTGTACATAGCATTGCTATGAGTCAGATTTGACTTCATAGCACCTAACAACAACAACAACAACAACAACAGGCTGGGGTTTAGCTCAGTTGCTAGAGCACCTGCTGTGCATTCTCTGAGGACCCAGGTTCAATCCCCAACACCACAGAAATGGGAGACTGATGTAGCAATCCTCTCACAAAAACAATCCTGAAACAGTAAGCCATAGAAACTCCTATGAGGGTCACTATGAGTTGGAGATGACTTGACAGTATCTAACAACAACAACTGGCTGGGATTTGGCTCAGTTGGTAGAGTGCTGCTCTGAAGTCTCTGAGGCCCCAAGTTCAATTCTCAGTACCACAAAATGGGAGGAGGACATGGCAACCCACTCCCAAGGCAATCCCGAAACAGTCAGCCATTGAAAATCCTATGAGAGTTGCTATGAGTCGGAGTTGACTCGACAGCACCTAACAACAACAACAACAACAAAAATATATTGGATACCCATTTGTATATCTTTAAAGGTGAAATGACTCTTTAAGTTATTTACTCATTTTTGAAAATCAAGTTATTATTTTTAATATTGTTTTGGAGAAGTTTCTTACATAGTTTAATGATTAAACCATATTCACATATATTGTTTACAGATATTTTCTCTCATTCTCTAGGCTTCCTATTTAATGTACTGATCATTTCATTTGCTGAGAAAAAGTTTTGAGTTTAACATAATCCCACTAGTTTTTGCCTGTGTTGCCTGAACTTTTGGTATGATATGCAATAGATCATCACCAAAGCCAATATTGAGGAGATTTTCTATATTTTTGTCAGAGTTTTAAGATTTCAGATCTTACATTTATTTCACATCTTTAATCCATTATGAATTGATTTGTTTATATGATATAAGACGGTAGTTGATTTTCATTATTTTGCATGGGAATTTCCAGTTTAACCAACAATTTGTTTAAGAGAACATGCTTTCTCCATCATATGTTCTTAGCATCCATTTCAAAGATCATATGATCATCTATTTGTGGATTTACTTCTGAGTTTTATGTTCTGTTCTATTGATCTATATGTCATTTTATTCTTACCTACTTATATCACTATACTTAAAGTAAGATTCTTTTTTTTCCTTTATTAGTAAATGATGATGGGGTACAGAATAATACAGCATTGTCTTTTTTCATTATGCACCCTTTACATTATGAAGTAAGATTCTTGAGGACAGTCTATATTAAATTATTTCTTTTTTGTCCAACTTTAAAATCTCTGTCTTTTAGTAAGTGTATTTAGACCATTTACAATTAATATTATTGATATATTTGGAATTATATTTATTATTTGATTACTTGTTTTCTGTTTATTCCCTCTAATTTTACTTCTCTTTTCTCTTTTTTGACTTTCTTCTTTTTGGCAGGGGTAGCTTTAACATTCTAGTGTTTCTTTTGTAATTAGTCACTTAGATTTTGACAACTTCTTTGTCTATAATTGTTTCAGTGGGTGCTTAAGGGATTTCAAAATATGTAGTTCCCTTTTCAAAGGCTATCATATTTTACTATTTCAATTTGAATGCAAATTTATTACTGCTATAGAAATTCTTTGTCCTTTCTCATTAATGCTATAGTTGTCTTACACATTATATTTATCAATATTAAAAGGTGATGTAATGATGTATTAGCTTCCTGTTAATGTAATAAGATACCTGTGACAATAATCATATAAGGAGGTATATTAATCAGCTGTTATCACTTAGCAGAAAACCAACTATAACAAATTTATGGAGGGAAAGGGTTATTGGGAACTCACAGTTAGAGGTTCTATCCATAGTGGTGGCAAGGACATAGTAGTAGGGCAGGTATTCTAGTCAAGTGGCTGGGCCTGAGATAGATTGCCTCATGGCATTATGAGGCAGGAGACAGACAGCTTCCTGGGCCATGGGTCCAGGATAAAAAGCTCCTAAGGCCCTCCCCCAGGGGTTTCCAGATCTGGAAAACTAGATCCTTCCTTCCAAAGTTTCCATAGCCTCTAGAGTTAGTAACACCAGCTAGGGACTGAATATTAAAGCACATGAACTTTGAGGGACATTTTGTACTCAAACCATGACACTCTACCTCTTGATTCCAAAGGACAATGGCCATCTCATAATGAAAAATTCATTTAGTATAATTTTAAGAGTCCCCAAAGTCTTAGCAGTTGCAACTGTGATTAAAAGTCTAAGTCCACACTGTCCACTGAGATTCAAAGCAATTTAGCTGTGGGATCCTGCAAAACAAAAAATGGGCTACATACATCCAACATACAATGGCATACATAAGCATTCTTACTCCAAAGAGAAGGGATAGGGGAAAAGAAATGAAATATTTTTCTGTAGAAATACTGATACACTGTGGGACAAACAAACTCTGTTAGTTTTAAGCCTGGAATCAGGCATGTGTGCCACCATCTTGTTGTTTTTAGCTGCCTTCGAGTTATATCCAACTCATAGCAACCCTCATAGGGTTTTCAATGGCTGATTACTTCAGGTTTGCCTCGGTTTATCAAGAATTTAATAATTCATGGCGTGTAGTACATAGTGCAGCAAAGTTTTTCACTTCATGGCAGTCATGAATTGAAATACATAAAGGAGATAGACTCCCTGATAAGAATGTGAAAGTTTGGTGTGAATAAATTTTAAAGACAAAATATTGATATTAAATACTAAATGATTATATTACTGATGAAAACTTTCTCAATGATATCCAATGATACTCTTTCCAGTTATTCAGTTTTCTGTCACTATATTCTGACTAATATAAATTTGTAATTTTTTTTTTGTGGGGAGAGGGACTTATCATACTAGAGTTTTCTTCATAATTTCATTCTTTCATCCAAGAAGAGATTATTTCCAAGTTGGCATTGGAACAATGCCTGTATGTCAGCTTCATATCAGTAAACTTTGTACCCACTTCATGTGCTAATTGGCACACTTGGTTAAACCTACTTATTGTTGTTGTTAGGTGTCTTTGAATCCAGTCTGGCTCATAGAGACCCTATGGGCAACAGAACCACACACTCCTTAACACATGATCTTTTATATGTTTAAGTCCATTATTGCAGTCACTGTGTCAATCCATCTTGTTGGGGTCTTCCTTTTTTTTTTTTTTTTGTTGACCTGCCACTCTCCAAAACTTGTCCTTCTCTAGAGATTGATCCCTCCTAACAATATGCCCAAAATATGTAAGATGTAGTCTAGGTATTATTGTTTCCAAGAGGCACTCTTGTTGTACTTCTTCTAGAACAGATCTTTGGTTCTTTTGGTTCTTTGGTTGGTTCTTTTGGCAGTCAATGGTATATTCAATATTCATCTCCAGCAGCATAATTCAAAACCATCAATTCTTCTTCTGTCTCTCTTATTCACTGTCTAATTTTCACAATCATGTGATGCAACTGAAAATAACATGGTATGAGTCAGGCACACCTTCATGTTCAATGTGACATCTTTACTTGTCAACACTATCAAGAAGTCTTTTCCAACAGCTTTCCCCAATGTAATGCGGATTTTGATTTCTTGACTTCTGCTTCCATGAGTGTTCATTGTAGAACAAGTAAAGCAAAATCTTGCATATCAGACTTTTCTCCATTTATTATGAAGTTGCTTACTGACTTACTTGCAAGGATTTTTGTTTTCTTGATGTTGAGTTGCAATCCATCCTGAAGGCTGTGTTCTTTGATCTTCACTAGTAAATGTTTCAAATCCTGTTCACTTTCAGAAAGCAGAATTGTGTCATCTACATCATACATGTTGTTAGTGAGTCTTCCTCCAATTATGATGCCACATTATTCTTCACAAAGTCTAGTTTCTTGTATTATTTGCTCAGAAAAGAGATTGAAGAGGTATGGTGAAATGATACAGCTCTGGGGAACAATTTTCTTATCTTTAAATCAGGCAGTGTTTTCTTATTCTGTGTGAATGACTGCCTCCTAGTCCATGTACAGATATCTCATAAGTAAAAGCATATCTATAAATACCAACAAGTCTAAATCTGGACTGAAAATCACCTCTAAATCTCCTATATGCGTGTGGTTAACTGATGAGGAAATATCCAACATGGTTGAGATAAAGAATGAATTGCATGTGGTATAGTGTTAGCACTTTCATAATAATTTTAAGTCTACCAACCTGAAGGTAAGGACTATTTATTTGAGGAGGCAGGACCACATAAATTGATGGGTGAAATGAGAAGAAGTGAGAAGTTCAGTTTACCTTTTTAAGAAACTGAGTCAAAACATAGTTTGGTTTCTGAGTTGTGGAGTACCTTGACTGTCAGAGTCTGGCTTTGTTTGAAACTAGCTGTGGAAAGCCTTTGAGGTTTTCATAATTATTTGTTAAATGATTAGATATTACATGTGAGAAGCTAAATTGCTTATTATAAAAACAAGAGGAAGCAACCATTATTATAGCTGGAGGATATGATTAAAAGCTATACAACTTTATGATATGTTGTTAGTTTATAAAAGTATTAATCCAGATTTAATTAATATATTCAAAAGAAAGACATTAGGGTTATAACTATGTTCAGAAATCAATTACTTTTATTTTTTATTGTTGGAGACTATGTTTTATGTATTTGTGATAGAGTATAAGAGATGAGTTACCCAAGGAAAACTTCAGCTAACATTTAGCTTCCTTATCATTGTTGTTGTTAGGTGCCATTGAGTTGGTGTCTGACTCATAATAACCTTATGTACAACAAACAAAGTGGTATTGTTAGTATTTCCGGATATTCATAGAGTTTTCAACGGCTGATTGTTTTTTGAGAGTGGGCTTCTGGGTCCTTCTCCAAAGCCTACAGTGCCTGTTGTTCCCAGACAGTCTCCCATCCAAGTACTAACCAGGCCCAACTCTACTTGGCTTCCAAGATCTGATAGGATCATATGCCACAATGGTAGGGATTCAGATTCCTTCATCATAGTCAGACACAAAACTTTCATAAGCATACTGGTCTCAAAAGCAAAGTTAAAAAATAAGTACAATTATCACACACCATTGAGGGGAAACTGAGAAACAATGATGTGAAATATCTTAACTAGAAAGTAAACACTCTGAAGGAAAATATTTCTTAAAATTTGGGATAATGTACTGTTTATGTACACTGAAAACAAAAGAACAGGCTAACAAAGTCATTTGTTGTTGCTGTTGTTAGGTGTCCTAGAGTTGAATCTGACTCATAATGACCCTAAGTAGAGCAGAACAAACCCCTACCCAACACTGTGCCATGCACACAATCTTTTTATGTTTGAGCCCATTGTTGCAGCCACTATGTTTGTTCTCATTTTGAATCATGTCACATCAACAAAAGAAAGTTGCAAGGACTTTACTCCATTCTTGTAATTAAGATCCACTCTACTATGAGGAGCCAACTCTTCTCCAGTTGTCTCTTGAATGTCTTCCATCTTGGGGAGCTCATTTTCATGCACTCTATTTGACAGTGCTTGTCCGTTACTCATAGGGTTTTCAATGGCTAATTGTTTCAGGGTTTATAGCCATAGCACTGTACCATCTAATCCTGTTATCTCAGTAATAAATTGTTTCTTTTTTTGTAAAATAATTTGGAACAAATTTAATTCATGCAGTTGCCTTTATCTCTATACACAGTATTTCTCTTATCCCTGGAGATACAGTCCAAGACCCTCAAAGGGTACCTGAAACAGTGGATAGCATCAAACCTTATATATACTCTTTTTCTCTGTGTAATTATTTATGATAAAAGTCAATCTAAAAAAGGAGCAAAGTAACAAATTAACAAAAATTAGTAATAAAAAATGGCCTATAGCTATTGCCCTGTGGCATCTGATTCTGTCAGATCTTAGAAGCTAAGCAGTGTCGGGCCTGGTTAGTACGTGGATGGGAGACTGCCTGGGAACAGCGGATACTGTAGGCGTGGGAGAAGGACCCAGCAACCCACTCCCAAAAATCAATCAGCCATTGAAAACCCTATGAATAGCAGAGAAGCACTGACAAAAGTGTTTTGCCTGTTGTACCTAGGGTCGCTATAAGTCAGATACCAACCCGATGGCACCTAACAATAACAACAACAATTGTTTCAGGAGTGGATTGCTGGTGCTTCTCCCTAGTCTGTCTTGGTCTAGAAGCTGAGCTAAAATTGTCCAATATGGGTGGCTCTGCTGGGTTTTGAAATACTGGTGACATAACTTTCAATGTCACAGGAATACATAAGCTCCCACAGTACAAGTTCACAGACATGTGGGGGAAGAAAGCCAGAGGGAAGTAAAATATAAGCAGTTCATCAATCACTGTACTAAACACTCAAATGATGGTCTATACATTTACAAATATAAAGAAGTCTCTTTATATTTGGGATAAACACATGCATACACACACACACACATATGCTAGTGTTTGGTTTAAGCAATTGAAAAATCTTTGCAGAAGTTGTTGACAATTCCAAGAGAAAATTCAGGATCATTTGGATAGAAATTCAAAGACAAATTTAAAATTAAAATGCTAGACAATTTATATACCTACTCAAATGGCTCCCCCTCATGTTTGTCAGCTTGTCATGCTGTGGGGGCTTGCATGTTGCTGTGATGTTTAAAGCTATGCCACCCTTATTTCAGATACCAGCAGGGCCACCCATGGTGGACAGGTTTCAGCTGAGCTTCCAGACTAAGATAGACTAGGGAGAAGGACCAGACAGCCCACTTCTGAAACAATTAGAAATTGAAAATCCTATGACTATCAGAGAAGCACTGTCAAATATAGTGCTGGAAAATGAGCCTTTGAGGTGGTCATGAGGATCTGCTAAATATTTAAATATTACATTTGAGTACCTATGAATAATATGGGGTTAGCATCTGACTGAATGGTATCCCACAACAACAATTTAGGTGACTAGAGAAAAGTCGGAAAATAAGAAACTATTTCAACTGTTGCACATGTATGCTGCTATGCCATGTGGTGAGAAAATATTTTTAAAATATCTATAAACAGTAACAATATTACCCTATTGATGAAAAATATACTGTTATTTGTTGTCAAATGTCCACCTATGTTACACTGTGTTACATTCCTAGGGTCTCTTGATTTTCAGATAATTAAATAATTACCAGACTGAAAATCCCAATTTAGGCTATGTAGGCATGAATACTGGTATAATCAATTTTAAAAGATTCTAGGAAAAAGATCTTCTGAACAAATGTCTGTATGCCCTTTAAGAACTCTTTGATTTCTTTAATTTCCACTACTACAATAATATTTTCTGTTTTTTTTTTTTTCACTCCTTACTGTCATTTATAGATGTCTCTATTGGGCATATAGGTCTTCCTATAGAAAAAAATTCAACTTCTGCACCATCAATCTTAAATTTTTTCTTCATGATTTAATCATTTGTTCTTTGCTTTTAACAATAGCTACAACTTTTGCTTTTGCAACATGCTTATACACACCTATCTACCTATCCATTTCTTTATCTTTTTGTTGCTGTTTTGATACAGGAACTTGCTAAGGTCAAGTTGGCCTTGAACACCAACTCTTGCCTCTGCCATCCAGCCTTACTTCAATATTTTTTAAGTTGAAAATGTAGTGTATTTTGGATGTAGATTTTGATATAATGCTTGCTGGAGGTTTGCAAGGTATGTATTACTTTTTAGTTATTAAACTTTTCACATATTTAGTCATTTATAAGTTATAATGTTCAAATATATTTTCATATATCTTCTATAATTATTTTCTGATAATTGTTTTAATATTATCTGTTGCTCTTTCATTTCACTTCCAATTTTCTCTGACTGTGATATAACATTCTTTTCTTTATTGTGTTGATGGTTTAATATTTGTAAGTCCTTTTTCCTCCCTTGAGAAACAGTTCTTGGATTTATTCACCTGTACATTTCTTTTTGAAATTTATTACTTTTTGAGTTTGGCTTAATTAATTCTTTCTTTTAGTTTTACTCTGGTTAGATCTTCATTTATATTACTTTAATGTATTGACTTACTTTTATTGTTTTATATGTTAACGATTATATAAGAAATTGTAGTGAGCTCATCCCATTGATATTTAATATTTACTGTCATAGTTATGCATATTCCCTGCGTCAATATTGAAATGTATTAAATCCATTTCTGAGCTGTTTTCAGAGTTCATGAAGTTCTTTCTATTGTACATTCAAGCTACCTTCTCTTCTAGGGTGTCATGTAGGCATTTAACTCTTTTTTCTAATTTCTTTTATTGGGCCTTCCATGACAACTTCTCCATATCAAAACCTTGCATAATCATATTTTAAAAACTGAAATGATACCGTGTCGCTTAATTGCTTTAAACTCCCAAAGACTATTTGTACTTGGAATCCATTCCAAACTCTTTATTATGATTTTCAAGGTTCAATATTAAGAAGTTTCACACATCTTTCCATTGTCATCTTTTACTACTCTCTCCTTCTACACAAAACTCAAGGTCACTCATCTCCATTCATTTAACAAAATATTATTGAGTTTTTAGTGCATTCTGTGCATTTTCACCATCCTTTGATGTATCAGTTTACATAAATACATAAATATATCTATTCCTGTGGAATTTTCTTCCTATTGGCAAGGGATTATAGAGTAAATAAGCAAATTCCATAGTATGTTAGAAGATAATAAGTGCTATGGAAAGAAGAAAAAGTAGATCCCGGAAAGGAGAACCTGAATGCAGTTTGCCTGCTATCCTAGTGACTCAGGAGGCAGAAGCAGGAGAATGGCTAATTTGAGGTCACAGCAGCCTTCCTAAATTAGATCCTAACTTGAAATAAAAAATAAAAAATATGCTCAGGGTGCAGGTCAGTGGTAGAGCACTTGCAAAGTATGTGTGAAGTCCTAGGTTTAACCCCAAATATCAGAAAAAAAAATTATAAATAAATAAATAAATAAATAAATAAATGTAAAATATGATGTTGTCTCAAAGATAATTTTTCCTCTCATTTTCACATGCACATGCACCAATCTCCCTTCATATGGTCTGATGACTGGTTACTTTGTTTCTTTTTTATTTGTTTGTTTGTTTTCAGTATTTAGAAGTTGAACCCAGGGTCTTGCACATACTTTACCAGTGTTCTACCACTGGGCTGCACCTTTAGCTCACTTTTAATTTTCTATTTTGAGACAGGGTCTTGCTAAATTATGAGGCTGACTCTGGTCTCAAACTCTCAATCCTCCTGCTTCAAATTGCTGGGATTATAGGGATGAGCCACTATGTGTGGCTGTGATTAGTTAGCAATTTGTGAGGAACAGCAGAATTCCAAACCTCATCCATCTCTAGTTCTAAAGCACTTGACAGATAAAAAAAAATGATTAATCAGATCTTTAAAAATAAAATAATAATATTGAAGAATACATGATAGATATGTGGTATTTTGGGTGTTCTAATGCTGAGTTTTGGGGATGGGATTTAGCTCAGCTGGTAGAGTGCTGTTCTGTGCTCTCTGAGGTCCCAGGTTTGATCCTCAGCACTGCAAAACTGGGAGAAGGATGTGGCAGTCCACTCCCAAAACAATCAGCCATGTGAGGTGCGTGCCTCCGGGTCCGGCCTGGAGGTTTGGACGGGTGGCACCGCCAGGCACACAGATACTAAACACAATTCACTCGGGACCCTCAGGCGAGGGGCTCGGACTCCTGCAGCCCTCAGGACCCTGGAGAAGATGGGAGACAAGGAGACAGCTATTGCTTCATCGGTGATCAGATGGAGAGCAGGTTCTTTCCCTATTGATGATTGCAATGGGAGAGTGTTCTTTCCTAACTGAAGGTCCGGGGGAGAGCAGAAGGAGAGGTGTTTCCTCACCGGTGGTCCAGGCAGGAATGGGCGAGAAGGTCTTGCTTAGCCAATGGTGTGGGCAGAAGGCAAAGAAGGGCCTAAAAGGTGCCAAAAGGATCCTAAAAGGGTCGAGCTGCTACAGCGCAGCTCTTTATACAACTCACCCATGGAATGGCCTGAGCCAATCAGCTTTCAATCCAATTGTCCAATCAGGAAGAGTTTTGTACAAACGTGCAACCAAATTACTTTCATTTTCCCTAGATTTCTAATTTACAAACCAGATATTCAAAAGCCTTTTTCCCAGTTTGAGAGGTTTTGCCCATTTCCTCTCAATTTTTCCTTACACAGCCATTAAAAACCCTATGAATAGCAGAAAAGTACTGATATAGTGCCAGGCATAGAACAGTGTTGGAAGTGATTTGTTCTATTGTATATCAGGTCTCTATGAGTTAGACCGACTCAAGGGCCCCTAACAACAACAATGCTGAGTGTTAGAATTATGAAAATACAAGATGTCATTAAAAAATTTGATGAATGTTTAAATTTAAAAAATAATTACAAAGTAAGAGATACATTTACATTACTCACCCAGAATACTCCTGGCTTCAAATACATTTATCCCACCTTTCTTGCCACTTTCTGAAGCTGTTTTGCAGGAAATTTTTACTGTGATAATTTTCTTTTACATTTAAACATACACTGTATCATTTGATCATACCATGTATCTACAGGCAGAACTGAAATGACATGTTTCTTCCCTGTACCCTGTCCCAGTGGATGATCTGATCAGAGGGCAGGCTGCTATTCTGACAAGCTGGCTTTCATAGGAAAATCATAGAAGGAAGTGGGCTGCAGCTCATGTCACTTCTGTGATGGCTAATTTTGTGTGTCCACTTGGCTGGTCTGTAGTGCTCAGTTGTTTGGATGAACAGTGGCCTAGATATTGCTGTGAAATAGGTTCTTAAGTGTGATTCATGTTTGAATCAATAGACTGAATAAAGAAGACTATTGTCAATAAATGTGCATGAGCCTCATCCAGTGAGTTGAAGAGATAAGAGAAAAAGACAAAGATATACCCAAAGAAGGAGGAATTCTGCCATCAGATGGTGTTCAAACACAAGACTGTAGTGTCAGCTCTTTAGCGGGTCACCAGCCTCCTGGCCTGCTTTACAGATTTCACACATTACAGCTCCCACAATTGTGTCAGCCAATTACTTAAATCCACCTCTCACAAACCTGTATAAATTATACAGTGAACAATGTGTATGTGTTTAAAAAATAATCAGTGAATAAGTGTTGCCTAAAATATTTGTTGGATCCTGTTCTTCATGTATTTCAGGTTTCTTTGTTTGTTTACAAATCTGTAGCAACTATACAAACATAAATATACTTTGTGTGCATCAATACATATATTCTGAAATGCTCTGCGAAATATAAATAAAGGAGACAGACCTGACAACTCACTCCCCAAAATCAATCTGCCATTGAAAACCCTATGAACAGCAGAGAAGCACTGACAATAGTATTTCACCTGTTGTAGGTAGGGTCACTAAGAGTCTAATACTGACTCCATGGCACCTAACAACAGCAACATACTTACATAATGTATGTTTATAAATATTCAGAAGTGTTCAGAATATGCCTGTGTATATGCATATACTATAGAATGTGTGTGTGTATATTTATGAACACACACATATAAGTTAGCAAAACCGAAGGAAATTATCAAAACTTAAATAAGTAAATCTGAATTAAGAGCTAGAAAATCAGGCTAACACAATCATTTTAGTAGAATGGAGAAAGGTGACTAAAGTCCTACTTTTTAAAATTCATTCTCCCAAAGAATTTAGTTATATTTCACCTTTAGATAACAGTTTATCCTTAAAAGTGCTGTCAGAGCATAGGTTAAATGAAAAATTCAAATTTAATTATGAAATTGGCAATCAGAAAATTTATAAATAAAATTTACTACTCCAGTGTATAAAGTAATGAATATGAAAGGGAAATTATATCTGCCAGAAAGCAGAGAATAGGATTAATCAAATGTGACAAAAACTATCTGAATGAAAACAAATTTTAAGTATAATAATAATATTTAAATTTAATTTAATATTTAAATTATCTAAATGCTATTATAATATTTAAAGCCATATCTATTAATATCTAGTAGAAGCTAATGTTAACCTATATACCATTACGTGACATTATTTGGAAGACCCTACAAATAAATATTAAATAGAAGCAGAGATACCAGTATAAAAACAGAAAAAAGTCTTTACTTTCAAATATATGATAATTAATCAATAAATGCATAAATCTAGTTTTACATGGTTTTGAATTTAACTAATAGTGAGTTTTATCAAGGTTGCTGTATAAGAGAAAGAATTCAAAGCCAATAACTTAAACAATATCAGTAATACATAAAAATGGAAATAGTAAAGATCCTGTCCACAAAAGATTATTAATCACTCAGTTCTAAATTTAACTGAATTACTCAGATGTAAATGTAGCCATAAAGGTGCAAGAACCATATTAAACAAGTAAAACCTCTTATGGAAGGACATAAGCAGGAGCTGAAAAATTGAAAAACATACTATATTCTTGTCCAGGAATACATAACATAAACTGTCAGTTTTACTAAAATTTGCATATAAATTTACAACTATTACAAATAGAATAGAAAAATTGGTAATCAAACTTTCAAAAGTTTTAAGTTTACACAGAAAGATGACAGCAGATACAAAATAAGGACAACACTTGAAAATAAAGAATAGGAAAATAGGGATAGACTAGCCTTATTAATTATTGAAAGAAATAGTAAATCCACTGTAATATTAAATGCACTATTAACAGATTATTAGAGTAAAACAATTAAAATCAAATTATCAGTCCAGCTTCCATTTTGCATGGAGAAAATTACAGTATATTTCATATTTATTGTTTGTAGTTATTAGGAGCCATCCAGTTGGATCTAAATGACAGGGCCCTAAATACAAGAGAACAAAACACTCTCCACCCTGTGCCATGCCCGGCACCATATCTATGCTGCTCTGCTATTCATAGGGTTTTAAATGGCTGATTGTTTCCAAGGTAGGCTCTTCAGATCCTTCTCCCATTTTTTGTGGTGCTAGGAATTAAGCCAGGGCCTCAGAGTGCAGAGCAGCACTCTACCCACTGGACTAAACCCCAGGCTCATATATCAATATCAATATATATATTTAAAAAAAAATTTTTTTTCCATTTCATTTTACCTATGCTGTGACAGCACTTTTAAGGATAAACTGTTATCTAAAGGTGAAATATAACTAAACACTTTAGGACAATGAATTTTAAAAGGTAGGACTTTAGTCACCTTTTACCATTCTATTAAAATGATTGTGTTAGCCTGATTTTCTAGCTCTTAATTCAGATTTATTTAAGTTTTGATAATTTCCTTCAGTTCTGCAAACTATTATGACACTATTGCACTTGTTCTCTTATAATTTTTTTCAGCTCTCATCTGTGGTTTATTGATTTTCTACTTTGAATAGTTTTTCTCTTTTTTGTAAATCAAGCTAAAGTTTAGTTGCTTGAGTTTTTTTTTTTTTTTTTTTTTTTTTTTTTTTTTTTTTTTT